>OMLC01057337.1:0-12956 GCA_900302585.1 Regalecus glesne
GTGTTGTGTTGTCATTTTGTGTGAACTGCTTGTGAGACTCATGAAACTGGTGTCAAATCCCATGTTGTGAAAACCCACATGGCCAGTAAACTGATTCTAATTCAAAAGACAATGGTGGCCTCACTACAGTATTTGTGTTTTGCAGACTTAAGAGGACAAGGCAGTGATGACAAAATGCCCCCCCAAAATCTGCCAATAATGAGCAGACATCAGCAAAATACAAACAGTATGTATTTATACAACGTATTTTTAAGGCACTTTAACATCATCTAAATGATGTATTTGTATATTCATAAAGTTGTTTATTTGTTACAGATATTGTAATAGTTCTCCATCCTGAGTCCGTCTGTGTGCCACTCAACTATGAGGTGACTCTTCGAGTCCGCGCTGAGGGTACTGGCGTCTTGAACTACCAGTGGTTTACTTCTGATAACCAGGAGGTGAGTTGTCCATGGAAAAGGGTTGAAATGACAAAAAGGCAGGCAGGCTTTAAAAAAATGGGTTGCAAGAAATGTTGTTCTTTCTCTACAAGCTATATCTCCTTGATACTCAAAGAAAAGTAGCCAAGTGGCTGAATCTGGCGTATTTGTGAACATTGTAAATTTTCATTGATATAAACTGTCCCTACAAGTGAGATAATTATTATAAATATTATCCTACCTCTGTATGATATAACTTGTTTATTCAAGGTGTGCGGTGCCACTCAAGCGGATCTGACTGTCAAAGCGATGAAAAACCAGCCCTATGTGTGTCGTGTAAATGATCAGTCCTCTAACTATGTATTCAGCGAATGGGTCAAAGTGAAGGTTTTGGACATTAATAAATCAGGTATGTATTCAGTTAACATACAAGGGGATTTATTAAAATAGCCTGTGAAAATGTCAGGTTTTTTTGTTCTGTTGCAAGCATATTTGACATTCCCTTCATGGGAAAGACCCCATTTTGTGCGTACTGTCTGCCTATATGTGTAGATTTGAATATACTTTCTTACCCAACATCATCAGGTCTGCCAGAGCAATGGGAGGGTGAACCCCACATTGTTGTCAAGCCAAAATCCCAGAGAGTGCGACAAGGGGAGAAAGTTACCCTCTGTTGTGCTGCGTTTGGCATCTCCCCTATACGCTATCAGTGGTACAGAAATGGACTGCCCTTGCTGGACAAGACCACTGACACCCTGCAGGTAAGGAAGATTGACTACTTTTCATGTCGTATTGACGGCAGATTGTTTACACTGATATGTCTGCTGTGTCATTTAAGAGGTAAACTGCTTTCACAAGTCATCAGACAGTTGTTACAGGCTCAGGAAGCTTGGTTGATATTCTATGAAAAATTGTATGTGCATTTGAATAATCTCATGTGAGCAGCCAAAGTGGAAAAGACAGTCATGTGAATAAGGCCTTTTTGTGATACATACAGATAGACAGTGCAACATCGAAACATGGAGGATCATACCTGTGCTGTGTGTCCAATAGACTGGACGAGATATGGACTGCAGCTGATGTTGATATAGGTAAATAAAAGGGATGCTGATCTCTTTGTAAGTGTTGGGATATGATTGTATATTCAAGAGCAATCCAGCAACACATTGTCAATCGTTTTGCCCACTGTTTATTTCAATTCAAGTCAGTGGGAGTTAAGATTTTCTTCAAATTTTCCCTTATTTCTACTTCCACCATTAATGATGTAGTCATAAAGTCCTCCCAGTTATTCTAGTGATTGTTTCTTCTCTGTGAATGTTTTCCACTTGGTTGTGGATTTGAGGTAATTTCCCATTTTTCAGACTAAAAAGGAAGTTAACTGGTTCAAAATAGTATTCAGTCACGAAGACAGGGAAATGATGAAAAATGAAACTAGTTCTTGCAAGGTTTCCTTTTTTGAGTCCTCATTTAGCTTCTAATGTGGTCCATACAGTAAGAAAAACAACTGATATTTCAATTAGATTATTGATAACACTGTTGATAATGATAATACCCTCCCACGCCTTAATGTAAGTTTTAAAAAAAAATCAAGTTGCCAAACATAGTTTCGAAAACTAAAAGCAGCATTCTTTCTCTTCTTTTTCCAGTGCCGATTGATCATCATGGTATGGTATTAACTCATGACTGTTTTTGAAAATTATCCTCTGCTCTTGTTATAAAAGAAAGCTGTTTGTACCAGTAGTTTCTCATGTGAGCCTTGATCAAAGTTCTACTTTTGCCTTTGTTTTAGCAACTGACAAAGTTGCTCTGCTTATTGGCAACCTGAATTATCATCACCACCCGGCCCTGATGGCTCCCATTATGGACGTATATGAGCTGGCTAACCTCTTACAACAACTTGGCTTCAGAGTGCTATCGCTCCTTGATCTCACCAAAGAAGAGATGCTAGCTGCAATTGATGATTTCTTAAAACTCCTTGATAAGGGAGTATATGGTAAGCCTAATTAATATTTATTGTCATATAATTTTTAGATCAGTCAAATTAGGCATGTAAACTCAGGAGTGTAACCATATTTTTTATGTTATGTGAGTGAATCCTACAAAATAATGTTAAAGCTTTTGTGGAGTCTAAAATCTCAAATTTTTTAGGTATTCTTTGGCCCTCATCTGCCATTCTCCATTTGGCATGGGTCATGAATTCACACTGCTAATCAAAAACCGTATGCATATTTTGGTTGAAAGATGTGGTTGAGGGGCAGATGACAGGCAGAGAAAGAAAGCATTAGCCCTGTTAATGTGCGCAGTTATATGCTTGCTATGTTTGAGAATCAGTGTACAGCTATAATACTTTAGAATGGTCAGTTAGTTAAATGGCTGGCTGTTGAGCGAGCTAACAAACCATCTGTTTAACTCGTCCGTTTCAAGAATTCAGTGTCCAATTAAACTGAAACTAAGATATGTCTCAAGCAATTAACTATAATCACCCCTCTCAGTTATCACACAGTTAGATTTGTTGTGAGAAATCTGTAACTTCTCAATACAACAAGAAAGCATGCCTTTAGGGCCACGGTGGCTCAGCAGGTAGAGCGCACACTTGGGAGTCAGACATTGCGGGTTCGTATCCTCAGTAAATGTGGGGCAATCATTATAAAGCACTTTGAGTGGTCATTTGACTAGAAAAGTGCTATATAAGAACAAGTCCATCTACCATTAATGGAAATGATGATAGTGCTACACTGTGTGTGTGTGTGTGTAAAAACATGTTCGTTGTATAGTAAAACTATTACCAGTCTCTGTGTTAGTAAAGATAAGTCAAAAGCTAATTCAGAGGGAACTGCACAATAAGTAGGGGTTTCTAAATACGAACTATTGCGCTGTGGCTGAGGTATGATTTCCCAATCACTTCTCACGTAAGGATACTTTCAGTTTCTCACTTATTTTATTTATCTTTCCCTTAATGATTATGGAATTAAATATTAAATGGGAATTGCGTTTTTTGAGGGGGGGGTTTAAATGATATACATTTCCAGTAAATAGCCCAATTTTACATAACAGATTTTGATAGCCCTGACCAATTAAATAGGTATGGCAAGCAATATCCCCATGAAAAAAAAAAGTTGTGTTTTTTTTCATTTTTGGCAGGCCTTTTCTACTATGCCGGCCATGGATATGAGTGCTCTGGGAGAAATTACTTGGTACCTGTTGATGCGCCACAACCACACCAACCTTTGAACTGTGTCTGTGTGCAGAGGGTCATGCTGGACATGCAGCGAAAATGTACCGCTCTGAATGTAATCTTGTTGGATACCTGTAGAAAGTGGTAGGTGTCAAGATTAAGAATTCTGAGTTGGTCTGCAACCAGTAGATGTTGGTCTTAGTCACTGATTTTTCAGGTGATTTATAATCATTAGATCATTAGAGACAAATCTTGCCCAACACTGTTTTTGTTTTCTTTTTTCAAGGTACAACCAGGCCTGCATACCTTCAGAAATCATGCCTTTGAGACCTGATGGAAATACTGTTTATGGTTATGCCACGTATGTACTTAACTACAGTTGACTGCTTTATAAATTTCCTTCTACAGAACCATAAACAGCACTACAAGTCCAGATAATAGGGGCGGCAGAAGATTGGTAGTTTGTTCCCCTGTTCCTTCTGGAAAACATGTCGTAGTGTCCTTGAGCGAGATAATGAACCCCTAATTGTTTGGAACAACGGATGGAAATTAGCCTGGTTGCTAAATCTGGTGTATTTACAATTAAACTTTTCATTAATATGCACTGTTCTTATAAAGGAGATCCATCCGTCCATCCATTCATTGTCAATCACTTATCTGAAATTGAGTCGCGGGGAAACTGGAACCTATCTCAATTCTCATTGGCCGAAAGGCAGTGATAAACCCTGGAAAGGTCACCAGTCTCTCACAGGCCAGACAGAGCAATTAGGGGAACGATGTCTTGCACAAGGACACTTCCACATGCTTATTTGCAGGTGTGGGGATTGAATCTGCAACCCTCCCGATCGCCAGACGACCACTCTAACCCCTGAGCCATGCTATCCCTTCAAAAAATAAAATAATAATACTAATTATTATTAATATTAATAATAGTAATATGTCTAAGATGGCGTACAAGGATATCACCAATTCATGATGATATTTTTTTAAGATACGCAACCTCATTTTTTGGGTGTAGAAAAAAAATCAGAAATGGATTTATAGACTTATTTTTATAAAGACCCTTATGACTTGATTTAAAATAATTTCTTTTACAGATGTGAAGATGCTGAAGCCTTCGAGGTCCAGGATGGAGGAAAGAGCACGGGCATCTTCACCAAATACTTAAACAAACACATCTTACGATCTGAAAAAGTTACCCATGTCTTGGAACAGGTTTCTGAGGGTAAGTATCATAAGGAGTGACTTGGATTTAATGCCGCTTTACCTCCATCCCTCAAGCCCTATGACTGGTTTTTGGGGGGAATGATTCCCACCCTGTCATGAGAAAAAAATCTCCAAATGGATATGATGTTGCATGATAATGCATTATTGGCAAGAAAAGATAGCTGTGGATATATTTTGTTGTGTGTCATAGTTGAACTTATTTCCACCAACATTGATGTGAGACATGCTAAATTGGTCAGTTCTAACTTGTGAAAGTGCCAAAACAATTTTATATTTAATATCTCCTGCACCAAGATGTGTCAAAAAAAAAGCTTTTTAGATAATGTGTGCTGTAATGCCTTAAACCCTTAGGAAGTGTACACGATAGATCGATTGCAACCAGTGATAAAGCAAATATTTTAGCTGGGTAGATGGAGCACAGATATGTTGACCAGCCCTTTTAATTGAATATGAGATTTAGTGTTGTTAACATAAAAGGTGCTGGCAGCTGTGCATGAGTAAGGATGGGGAATTATATTAAGTTCAACTCCTATCTGTGTTCTTGGATGTTTGAAGGGACTCTCTTTGGTAGAATAATTTTATGGGGATGGTTTTGCATTACTATGTGACCTCATTCTATGGAAATTTATACTTGGCTGGAGAACAGCACGAAACTTGAGCACTGGGGAGTCTAAGACAGCTGCTTTGCTGTTTTTGCACCCTTTGCCACTGCTCTTTTGGGCTCAGTCAGGTCAGGGCTGCATCAGGATAAGATGCTTTGGTATCTATATCCATATCTATATCTATCTGGAGAGAGTTGTTGATGTTCTTCTGTCTACCAATTCAAGAATGATCTATGAAGAAGAATACAGCTTGTGAGAACTTTTACTGAAGGGAAATCCTCTTCAAAGTTATAAAATAAAGAATAGCTTATGTGTATCCAGGGCTTTGAATGGAATTTCAGTTTATGATTTTCTGCCATATCCGACAACA
The DNA here is from genome assembly GCA_900302585.1 of Regalecus glesne. Taxonomy (NCBI): domain Eukaryota; kingdom Metazoa; phylum Chordata; class Actinopteri; order Lampriformes; family Regalecidae; genus Regalecus; species Regalecus glesne. The sequence continues at coordinate 5,794 of OMLC01057337.1, forward strand.
GCACCCTTGTTCTATTAGCTCCCTCTTTTTTTACCCATTAGAATCATGCCCACCTTTTCTTAGTGTTCATGAAAACCCTCAGTATATGCAGTTTACTTTATGGTTGTTACACTCTCTCAAGCCCGGAATTAACCTAACCTGTCTATGCACTTCTGTCTGAACCAGATTTAGGGAGAGACCCTCTGGTCACAGGAAAACAGACGGTGGAGATCAAACAGACCATGAAGGAGCCTCGCTCCCTTGCAGATCCAGTGAGGACCATTGGTCACACTAAGGAGCTACGGCAGCGAGATGTCTGTTGGAGACAAGCCAATGGTGAGCGGAGGAGTACACAAACACATCGATGTTTCTTCAGATCTTTAGCACTTCCTTGGCTTTACTGATGTCTGTCATTTCGAGTCCAGTCGGTGATGAATAGAAAAAAATAGTCTCCGTTGAAACTTTGGGGGCCGCGGTGGCTCAGCGGTAGAGTGCGCCTCAGTCAGGCATAATGGGTTTGATCCCACTGTGGGGTGTCAGGAAAAGGGTATTCCGCTGTAATCTCCCATGCTTGGGTGATGTTTTCATTGTAAAATGCTATGAGTGGTCAATAGACTAGAAAAACACAATATGAAAACAAATCGATTTGCCATTTTATTTTAACTGCCTTGGCCTCTGTTGTTAGTGTAAATGGTCTCACAAGGAATAAACAAGTGAAGTATTTCTCCTTCGCTAACGTAAGAGAGAGAACTAGGGAAAGAGAAGGCCATAGCTGACCTTCCCCGTACCTCCCACACTCCGGCATGTGACAGCTAGGTCTGAAACTAAGTGTGGGACTCTGGATTGATGTGTTATTTGCACGAGTATTGACGAGGTAAAACAGGGAACTGGTTAACTTTGCTCACTCTACAGTCCCTCTTTGATGGATTTTTATACTTAGGTCACCTTAAAACTTCCACATATTCTTCTTGCCACCTAATATTGTTGTCATGAGTTTATCTCTAATAATAGCTTTTCTCCCTCCGACTGGATAGTGCATATATTTGCAATAAAAACAAAAAAGAGTTCAAACCAATTATTGTTGTTAGTCTGATTGTATTTGTAACTGACTTAAATGTTGGAAATGCTCCACGAGGAAGTAAAAAAAAAGAAATAGTTTTGAAACATACTAGCTTTGGTTTAATCTCAACTACCTCTCAAAGATTATCTAGTTTTTTTGTTTAAAAGAAAAATGCTTTTTTTCCAACTTCAGCGCTACCAAAGAGAACGCGGGTAGTGTTTCATTGTGGAGTGGAGGTGGAGGTCAGTTTTTCAGCTCTGTTCTCCAACGTCATGGTGACCTTTGCTATTGTGAAGAGCACAGGCATTATAGCAACAGACTGCACTGTTACCCTCAGAAGCATCCCCGTAAGCATTTTCATCTTTTTTCTACAAACTTTCAGATGTGTGTATGTTGATAGTGGCTCTTTACAATTTTAACTTTGCTACAAATTTATAGTGGAGGCTGTGAGGAAGAAATTAATAAGGTACAAAAAATATTATTCAAATTGTCGATATTTGGAATTCATACTAAGGCTAATTCTATTCATGTTCATATTCAGTTCATATTAAAATGCAATACATTCCAGCAATACATTTCCATAAGATCCCTATGACTTCCATCAAAACAAGATTAAATTCTCATTGAATGCCACTAACTACAAAGTATCACATGCCAGAGGAAGTAATGCCCTTATTTAGACTTCCTGGCTATTAGAACTTATTGACACTAGTAAAATCAGGATGTTGTAATTTAGTTTGCCTATCAACCAGCAATTCTTACATCATACTGGCATCTAGTGGTCTGTCCTTCACATTGCCTTGTGAAGTGACACCATTTTCCAACCAGTAGTTTCAAAACTATGTGCTATCAAGAGTTATATGTATACATAGAATATACAGATTTTCATTCCAATCACCACACAAGCTGATGTCACTTAGTGTAGCAGACCCCAAACCACCAAGGAGGAGCTAATCAGTGAAATGAGCTGGTATAGTGTAGGTGCAATGAAAACCTGCAGACACTTGGCATTTAGTTTCAGACCACAAATAATAACTGTTGTTTTATTGCACCAGTGCAAGAGTGTATGATATGAGAGTATACATATATGTATTTCAGCATAGTCAATGATAATAAATGTCGGTGATTTTAACATTGTTCCCTCCACCCACATGTTTTTAGCCAATGGAAGACATATTTTCCTATCCTGGCAGGTCGGAGGAGATGGATTCTCTGTTACTTAACAGATCTGATAACCCTGACTGTACTCTGCGTCTTTGTGCTCTTCAAAGGCTGAAGGTATTAAGCCTGTTGATTTGTGTATATACTCATCTATTTTGCTAAGCAAAGTTAAATTGAGAAAAGTCTGCATGCCAGAGATTTGTTGTATGCACTGAATGTGACCTGGGCAAGTATAAATAATTCCAAAAGTTTTTTTTTGTTTGTCTTTAACTCTTGATAGGGATCACTGGTTATCAAGGTGAATCTACACTATACTCATAAGGAGAGTAAGCTGCGGTTTAAAGAGAGCAAAAAGATGGACATAGGAAACCCTCTGGTGGCATCCTGTAAACTGTGCGAGAAAAAAAACGATGTTGCCACAGCCAAAAGACAAGATGTTGCTCAAACTTTGATGTACATTACCAGCCGCAAGCCACCAATGGATCAGAGTGTGGGTGGTCACTGTCGCCCCTTCACCAGAAAGACAGTGTGTGCCCCCAAAGTCAAAGCTGCACGGAGTAATGAACCTGAAGAGAATGATGAAAGTGATATTCATAACTTACACTTTGAAACCTAATCCAATTTACTCTTTGAAACCTAATCCTTCTGCTCCTGTCGATGTAAATATGTTCATAGGAATCATGATTTCTTATTCTAATTTAATACATGTAAGCTGATATTCATGAAAGACAATGTTCAAAACTTTAATTTCATCATTTTATCAGCAAGGATGTACTGATGAAAGTATGGTCACAGCTGAGCTGTTTCATTGGGGGTTTTGTCATGCAATTTCTGCAACTGATTGTTCTGTATTGAAGCCATGAATGGCTCGGGCACTTATTAGGATGCCTGTAAAATAGCAACGTTTTGTAGCAGCTGCTAAAAAATAACCCAACCTAAAATGATGGTGTGATTATTCAATATGCCAACATGTTTGTAAGCACCTGATTGCCTTGTGAGTTTTAACTGTATGCCAAGGGTAACAGATGTCACACAGATAGGCATGTGAAATGAAAACAGTAGAAGTGAATCAGGTACAGTTCAGATGTAATTGAAAAGTACTTGTGTGAAAAAAAAAAACTGTTCAAATTCAGAGTGCAGAAGGATCTGCAGTTACCCGATTAGCCTTCTATGGTATTACTTTAGAAAAAAAGAATACTGCGGAAGCTATCGGTAATAATTATGTAGAATTGATGTACATTCCTGTTCCTGACCATTAAACAACAATGAAAAAAACGTGCACATTGCAAAATGGTGTAAATATTTAAAAATTTTCCTCAATTTCATGAGTGTCTGCTCATTGCTGATGTTTTATAATTCTAATCTCTTCTGTCTTTTTATTCTCTATGCACCATTTGAGGCTGACACAGCTGCAATTGCGCTCTGCTTGCACAATGACACTAAAGTCCTTGAATCTTGAATCGCAGGGTTACGATAACGCTTGTTCTTTTTGTTTGAACTAGAGCGAGATCAACTGCCGGGATTTAAATTGGTTAAATCAGGAAATCCGCTGTGTTGATAATCTACTTAGGTTATATTTTTTTCTGTGGGCATAGCTCAGGAAGTAGGATGGCTGTTTAGTAACTGGAAGACTGGTGGTTTGATCCCTAGTTCCTTCGGAAAGCACGACAAAATGTCCTTTAGTAAGACGCTGAACGCCTAACTGCTCAGGCCTTGTGATGGAATGGTGACCTGTCCAGGATGTTTCCTCACCTTTCGCATAACGAGCGCTGGAATAGGCTCCAGCGTGACTCTCTGACCCGACTTTGGATAAGCAGTTGATGATTGATGAATGGATGGGTGGTCATAAAAGGTCTTCCAACATATCTTTGAAGCAGGGTTTCTCAACCTTTTATAAGTTGAGGCCCAGTTCTGACAGATTTTTTGAGGACTACTTTCCAAAATAAATGGGGAAAAATAGCATGACAAAAAGGAGAAAACATAAACTGAGTGACAAATATGTGTTATGCTACTTTCAGCTGTAATAACCAAAATGAATATTCTGCTTTCAGGGAGACACTTGGGCTTGCTTCTTGGAAGTAATAAGTCATGGTGGGATGGTTGAGAGCCTGACACATTCTAGCATTAAAGTTGTTTTCAGTTTGTTGCTTGCCTTAGATTTTGTGACGGTCACAATGAAAAACTGTGACTCATAAATAGATGGAGGTGAAAGGAAGCAGAAAATTGATATGCATTTAAACACGAGAGGGAAATCGACTGGCAGCCAGTATCTAGAATGAAGCAAGGTCAATTTGTGTGAGCTGAAGCTTCAGAAAGCTGTCTGCTGATAGTTCCATCAGTTCATTTCCAACACAGTGGACAGAGTTATGTCTTCTGAAGCAGGATCCACAGAGGAATGGTCCAAAATAAAAATGTTTCCATGTCATGGGTCTTTTGCAAACTTTTTGACAACTGAGTCACATTCTGTGTTATAATCCTGGATATTTTGACATGAGGAGGGGCTTCCAAAGTTTCACTTAGGAGTGAAAGCATGTCACATTGTCCTTCCTAGACTCTTCTGGTCCAAATAATTAAAAAGAAAATTCTTGAAGCTCTCGATTTTCTGCTCAGCATCACTGCTTGCCATTGTGATTCCAAATTTGATGTGCTCAGGGTCATATTTTCCCAACACATCCTTTGGAGCTTTCACTACCGATGGGTTGTCTCCCATATCATTTTTCCATTTAAAAACTGATCCATTTTGTGTCACTGCATCGGAGAGAACATTAGCTAGCCAACAGTGGCAAAACACGTTTTTCTCTACTTGATGATGTATTGTGGTTGGGGTGATGATATTCAAACACAACTGGTCATTGAAACAATGTACTTTTACATAATTGTATATACATGTTTTAATTGATGTGAATTCTTGAGCACATCTAATCCGAGCAAGCAAGCCAACAAGTGATTCAAGATAGTGCCATAGAGGGTGTCTTCCCAGAAGCTCCACAATAATGTGATACTCTGTAAATATTTGTGTTGGTATTTTAACACACTTAAGTCTTGAGAAGTCATATTAAGGTTATTATAGCTTAGTTATGTTAAAGTTTGATTATGACTGTAAAGTAGTTTGTATTCTAGGTTTGTATAGCTAACAATCTCAACTCAACAACATAAGAAAGGACTTTAGTAGCAGTAGCAACAGGATCACCTATGACAGAGAAACACTACTAAACATCATTAAAAGATACCACTCACCATAGTCAAGATCTCCTCACTCCATTCCCCCACTCAAATCTTCCTGAACGAACCAATCCCCACTTCCCAAGCATGTTATAGGCCAACATGCTGTTTGGTCACCCTGCTGCCCTTAAGGAAGAGAAATAGACTCTTAAAAGATGCACCAGCAGACTGAGGAACAGGTTTTTTCTTTAGGCCATAAGACTTCTTAATAAATTACAAGCACACAAACATGATTGCAACCTTACCATCTTACCACCATATCTGATTATCATCTGTGTAATGTCTTTGACTACTGATCATATATGCAGCCATTATTGCCTTTTAAACTTCATTGATTTCTACTCTCACCTTCATTTATTTTATAGCTTATTCGGTTATACCTACCTCTTTATATATATACACACATTATTTTATAGATACATATCTTATCTTTAACTAACATATTTTCAAGCTTAATAATTGATATGGTAATAGAACTCAAAATAAGCTGAATCCAGATGGCCTGATTCTACCTACATATTTTAGCCTTTATTTAATAGGTTTCTGTAATGAACTCTCTCAGCCAAATAATCTCACATGACTGTACTTTTAAAGCCAGGGTGATGATAAACCTAATGAATCTTGAAATTTGGATATAAATGAATTGAGATATTGTAAAATAAGAGCTTTTTCAATTACCACATTTTTAAAATTAGGTAGTACCACTGCCTATGTGCCCACTAGATAGCGCTCTGAAGTCTAACAGTGGGCCGCGGACTGGTTTAGAAAGACTGGTGGAGAAAGTTCTGATCTTGATTTATATTCTTGAAATTGAGCTAGATAGTTAGCATGCTAGCTTTGAATTAGATTCTTCTTTCAGCTTATGACCCAATTTTCAAGGATCGCCCCAGGAAATTAGAAATATATGTATATTTAGTCTGGACATTTGTGGCAACAATGCAATATGGCATTTTTACCCTAAACAAATATATTCAGCAGTCCTACTTAAATGGAAATTATTTTCTGTCTTCGTTAAAACAGATTGCACATGTCAGTGGATAAAGAATTATAAACTCAAGAACCCCGCTGGCAACCACCGGCCCTGGTAGCTCGCCGTGATCGTATAGTGGTTAGTACTCTGCGTTGTGGCCGCAGCAACCCCGGTTCGAATCCGGGTCACGGCATTGAAAACAATGTCACGGCATAAGGGTCAATGTTTTTCCTTCATTCTTATAGAATTATTAAATACCACTGTGGGACAAATGTCTTTCCTTTCATCATTCCCTGTGTGAAAATTTCGAAAGAAAATGTAGCGTTAGTACAGCTGAAATATTTCATTTGTTAATGTATCGTTGTATCCTCTACCAACAGATGGCGCCAACGAGCCGGTTATCACTAAAAGTGCGTCTGCTCGTCGAGGTTGTCAGTCTACTCTGAACGGGCTTTGTTTTTTGTTGAATATTAGAATAGCCATGAAGGATACACGCGTAGGTTCTGAAAAAAATCCCCTTGTAACTGCAACAATGAATAACGCTTGAGTTCAGATTACTGCAAAGATATATGACATTCATGACGGATCTGATTTATTTTCCCCGTCTGGATGGGAATACACCATATACACCCCAACAGATCCTCTGAGTCAGTCAGCTCAACATGGGACCCACCGAACGCCTTTTATATCTTGGTTTCATTAAAATAGATAAAGTGCGTCCAGTTTGAAACAAAGGCAGCAGCCTCCTTAAGTGGTGCCGGGGGGGGGGGG
>OMLC01057339.1:0-11300 GCA_900302585.1 Regalecus glesne
AGGATGCGAAAGATGGCGTATTGGCTTTCCTAGATTGTGAAGTGAAGGTTGGTGTTGGGGGGCGGTTGTTTGTTAGCGTGTACCGCAAACCCACACATACGGACCAGTACTTGCGGTTTGACTCCCACCACCCCCTGGAGCATAAACTGGGAGTCATTAGGACTCTGTACCACCGGGCTGACAACGTCCCCACTGACGCAGTGGCCGGGGAGGAAGAGAAGTCCCATATTAAACAGGCCCTGGTTAAGTGTGGTTACCCTAACTGGGCGTTTGTGAAAGCCAGGAAGGGTCCCAGACAGAGCTCCAGCCCATTGGAGGGAGGGGAGGAGCCAAAGCGTAGACCGGTAGTGATTCCGTATGTGGCGGAAGTGTCGTAACAGTTGAGACGCGTGTTTTCAAAAAGTCGTGTTTCAGTTGCTCTCAAACCCCTGAACACACTGCGGCAAAAGTTGGTCCACCCCAAGGATCGGATCCCCCGGCACAAACAGTAACGTAGTGTACGCCGTTAAATGCCAGGACTGCAGTGACTTGTACATCGAGGAGACCAAACAGGCGCTAGCTAAGAGGATGGCGGAGGATTGGAGAGCCAACACGTTGGGTCAGGACTGCGGTCTACACCCACCTACAGGCAAGTGGCCACTATACAATACAATACAATACAGTCATTTAGCAGACGCTTTTATCCAAAGCGACGTACAAAATTACCACTCATTCACGGATGATGATGTTCACATCCTTTATCGGGAGGAACGCTGGTTTGAGAGGGGGGTGAAGGAGGCCATTTATGTGAAAAGGGAACGGCCATCTTTGAATATGGGTGGTGGCCTGAGAGTACATCTATCGGCGTCTTACAATGCCGTGATCGCAAACATTCCCCAATCCTCTGTGAATGGTGCCCATCGTCACTGAATGTGCAGTTGATCACCCAACTTGCATGTGAAACCAGCCTATTACAAAAAGAGGTGAATCTGATCCAGCTGAACAGATTCACCTCTTTTTGTGATTTCCCTACCTGGATTATTGAGCATGCATCAAGACAAACCAGCCTGTTGTTGTGTGGCATCAAGGTACCGTTTATAAGGAGCGGGGTGTTGGCCTTCAGCTCAGACTGAAGAAGTCACCTGGTGACTGAAGAAACGTTTCTCGATAAACTTCTGATCCAGCTGAACAGATTCACCTCTTTTTGTGATTTCCCTACCTGGATTATTGAGCATGCATCAAGACATTAAAGACAAGACACACACAGCGACACCTCTGGTTTGAAGACCGTAGCGTGCCTTCTAATTCGACGCGCCTTATGTATGAAAATTGACACGAATTGACACGTTAATTGATATTGCGCCTTATAATTTGGTGGAGCTTATAGCCCGAGAAATAGAGTACCTTTCAACATTCAACTACATGAATGTCGTCCTCAACTCTCAGCCACAGTATGTGACCCACCCAGCTCCTTTTTAAAGGATCAGAGATGTAAATTAGGGTGCTCACAAAGAATGGGGCAAAACAATCCTAAATTGGATGAAAAGAAAAACATCATTTCAGGCTCAATAATCCAGGGAGTCAACAAAGGCAAAATAGTTGCATCAGGTAATTACATATTTAAAACAACACAGTAGTATCACAAAAAGAAGTGAATCAGTTCAACTGGAACAGAAGTTTATTCAGATACGTTTCATCACTCAACCAGGTGACTTCTTCAGTCTGGTAGTATGTTTCAACATTCAACTGAATGAATGAAAGAGAGCTGGGTGGGTCACATACTGGACGTAGAGCTGAGGATGACATTCAGATGAATGTTTAAATGTACTCCTGTTTTGTTTTAAACCTTATGCCCAAATGACCTGGATTATTGAGCCTGAAATAGATGTTTTTCAGCCAAGCTAGTTCACACAATACATTTTCTAACAATGTTGGACAGGTTGGTCCTGCCAAGTCGATGATACTTGTTCCCGAGCTAGCTAAAGTCAAAGGTGGAGGGAGAACTTGCCTGTGTTATTGAGGGTTTGGATTATAAACATGAAGTTTATGTAATTGTAATGCCTTGAGTCAAACAAATGTAGATAAAGGGGAGCACACTCAGATCTTTTCCTTTAAAGATATTCATGGTGAGGGCTGGAAACACAATAGTGGAAGTGATTGTTTAAAGAATGAACAGATAGAATCTGCAGAGCAATTTTCACACCTAAGCACACCAGGCCAATTGCTGTGGTGTAGGAGTAGAGTTTGTTAAAACTTTTTCTCGAACAATACAAAGATATTTCGATGCAGAACTTCCCAATGTTAACGTCTGAAAAAAGCTTTCGGACATTATTCGATGCTATCTAGCATTCCAAACGGACTTATTCTTATAAAGTGCTTTTCTAGTCCAGCGACCACTCAAGTACTTTGTTTGAAGCATGCAGCAGCCCTCTTCTTGTTCACTGAAAGGTGTTGCTTAGCTAGACTGATGTGTGCACTCAATCTTTCATTGAATTGATTATGGACTAAAACAGTATTTACAATTTACACCAGGTAGTTGCTTTCTTTCAAGGTGCACCACAGTACCACAATACCTTGTGATTTTGTTGTATATGTGGCCCTATTAGCTTAAAGGTTGCCACCCATGGCAGAAAATGCCACATACCCATCCTTAGCAGTATAACTTTCACATTCTTCCAAATGAGCTGCACAGCATCAAGTATTTAGTCATTACATGAGATAATGACGTCTATGTGTGCCTATCTTTTTGCAGGTGGTGACATTCTGCCGCAGAGGAGAGAGCACCAGGATGAGGAGACTGTAGGCACCCACCATAGTATGGCCGCGTCTCGTTCCTCGCGTGTCACAAGGTCATCAGTGGGTCTCAATGGATTGGATGAGAACTTCTGTGGTCGAACCCTCAGGAACCGCAGCATTGCCCAGCCAGAGGAGACCTTGGTGTCTCCTCTACCCCGGGCCCGCTCGCCCAAAAAGAAACAGGACGCGAAGCAGGATGCAAAGCCGGACACCAAGCAAGACAGTCAGCAGCAGCAGCAGGCCTCATCACAGGGGAAGGTAGCTGACTCCAAGGCTTCTCCTGTTGAGGGGGAGCAATGGGGCAGCTCCAGGAAACGAGGTGTGTCCTGTTCAGAGAAAGACAGCAGCCCAGAAAAGTCTGAGAACTGTGAGAGAGGGAGGGGGGCACAGGATGCCTCACCTCAACATAAAAGGGCCAAGCGGTGCTCCCGCTCAGGGGAGTCTCAGGTACCCGAGGACGACTCGCAGCCTCTGAAACCTGAGAGCCCAGTCTCTGTCCCTGAGTTGAGCAATGACAACAGCAGTAAGGATTTGCCTGACCAAAATTCTGCCCCTGTGGCCCCTGACTCCCCTGTTGTCAGTAAAGAGGAAGATGAAGCAACAGACAAGGGTAAAGTTGAGGATGGCGAATTGGTGTGTGATGGGACAGCTGAGTCTCCAAATACTCACAAGGCTTCTAATGGACTTGGAGAGACTAAAGCAGAGGACAAACAATCTACCACTCCCTCCCCAGAGCCTGGCGCAGATCTCACATCTGCTACCAACAGCCCCTCTCTGCTCAATGGCAGCCAGTCATCATACTCACACACAGGGGCTCCCTCCTCCCCTGACCCCATCGTGCCTTGTAGAAACTCTGTCATTGGGCAGACGGAAGTTAGCGGCTCAGGAGAAACACTGGCCTCACCTGCAACAACACTGGAGGCTGTGCCAGGGGGTCCTTTTCCTGAGCTGGTGGTGGCTAAAGAGCAGGAGGTGGGGGAATCCATCTCTCTAGCCCTTGAGGAGCAGGTAAAGGAGGAGAAGGAGGGAAGCAGCACTAATGGTCAATTACCAATACTGTCACAGGATGTAGCAGCTGCTCCTGCTTACCCCTGCTCCTCCACTACTACCAACACTGCTGCTAACAACATGAACAATAGCCCAATCAACAACAACTGCAACTCAGGAGAAACCCCACCCATGCTAGTACCAATCCCCTCCCCCATAGACCCAGAATGCATGCCCCCCTCCCCTTCAGAGGCAGGGTACATCCCATCAGTATCCAGCACACCCCCCTCTTTCACTGAGCCCCACGAACACAGATACACACTTCGGACTTCACCCAGGAGGGCCACCAATGGTGGCAAACCCTCCTCCCCCAAGCCTATCTCCCCTCCCAGAGACAACGGTCCTCTGAGGGATGAGGGGATGGTTGGGCAGGAAGAGGGCTGCCCCAGGCTGGAAGAGCCTGCCCCTGCAAACTGTGTTGGCCCCTCTAGTGAGGGTCAGGCCTCCTTGGACTCTGGTGACAGGGCGGAGGTTAAAAACAGTGGGGCCATGGAGGCCAAAGAAATGGGTAGCAGAAGGGAGACGGTGCGGATCCAGGCTGCTGAGGAGGAAGAGGAGGAGGAGGAGGAGGAGGAACCAGATGTGTATTATTTTGAGTCGGACCACCTGGCTCTCAAACACAACAAAGAGTATGTCGGGGGGTGGGGGCTTCTGGATAGAAGGGGTTGGCAACATGATCCGGGCTGGGGGGTGGTGTGGGTGTAGATCTTTGGTCCAACCAAGCCGTTACACACCTGAGTCAAATCAAATCATGGTCCTTAGCAAAGAGTATTGGTTGAGTTAATGGAATAAGGTGTGTAACTGCTTGCTTGGAACAAAGACCCTACACCCATACTGGCCCTTCCTGAATCAAGATGCTCACCCTTGCCCTATAGAGACACCATTCTCATTCTTCTGCTGATATTATGCTGCGTCTTTGATCAAAAGTACTCATTGTCTTCTTTCTGTAATTTTCAATCAATTTAAGGTTTATTAATCGATTAATATACTGGTGGTGCTGCCAGAAAAAGTTAGATTTTAATATGAAATTAGTCTATTAATATTTTTTCCAGGGCTGAACTATCTCAAGTCATTGGGTTTTTTAGTGTCCTTTGTGGATATATTTTTGAAGTATTAATTAGACCGTGAAGAGTCAATTATTTTCATTCTGATCTACATGCCATTGACTATGCTTAGGTTTATATGATATTCTGGATAATGGATGATATCTGGGTTATTTGGGCTTTTTTAGGGAACTAAGCTTCTTCTGATTCAGTTGTAATGGAATCAAGATGTTAGCATGTCTCAATTAGTCTCATTTACCCCAGTGCCATGTTTGCCGGGCTGATGTTATGAGAGGGATTCGACGCATAAGTGCTATAGACTCCAAAGTTAGAACTCTGCTATAAAAATATTACTGCAAGAGTAGTGTTGAATAAATTGCATCGTGGTCAGGCTATCGTAAATTCAAAAACCTTATTAAAATACCTCAAATGTGTTTAATGTGTTAAATGTGTTCTCATGATTTAAAATGAAGGCAAATGGCTGCTTTGCTGATTGACTTTCATTCTAAAGCCATAAAACAATAGCAAAAAAGCATAGCTCAGCCATGGGGAATTTTTTTTATTGTAGCTACTGAGATGATTTCCAGCTATGACTGATTATTCTTACTCATAAAATAGTATTTTTATTGCAGAGTTTTAAAGAGGCCATATCATGCTTTTTGAGGTTTTCCCCCTTTTAGTATGTGATATAGCTGGGAGGTACATGTAAAACATCTGCAGTGACAAAGCCTGAAGTCCACGCCAAAGGGAGTTATGCTCTGATAGAAATCACTGCCTGAAATACCCCATTTGTTGTCTAGGTTATTCTTCCTTTACTTATTTAAAAATTAATCAATTTATCATTCACATGTCTATGCCTGAAATGCGTCATTTATAGTCCAGTGTTCTCTCCTGGTATTCATCTATGTACATATGTAGCACATTTTCATAATTCCTGCCGAGTGGCTAGCTTGGGCTGCCCTCAATACCTGTGAGATGATGAGACTGTGGCCGATCAGAAGAAAGGAGTCATCCTTTACATAAGATGTCTTTAAAGAGACAGATAACACAAACTAAAATGATTTGTCTCAGACAGAGGATGAAGTAAAGGCTGCATAAAAGGCTAGCATAAGATTGATAAGGATTTTTTTTTAAACTGAATCATACAAAGCTACTCTAGTAGAGTCCCATAATAACAATATAGGGCTGGGATGAACATGATATAGCCCCCATAATATTGTAGTCTATGACTTCTGCATTTAATCCCCCTCATGATATCTGTTAACCAAACACGGTGGTTAGGTGAATATACCATATATCTGCAGATTTTAGCTCTCATATTTGAGCTTCGAGTAATTAGGGCGTGCCACATTGCCATTTTTTACTACATAGAACAGAATCACTCAAAATAACAGTGAATTTTGAATTGAGTTTATTTGGGGATCTATTAACGGGATGTGACAATTGGTTGCAACAACTCCTAAACAGCATGATTTAGTATGCCAGTTGCTTGGGGGAAATTGCTTTGCATGTAAACAATAGCCACTGATTCCAGTTGAGATTGAGGTTTTACTTGAAGGTTTACATTTCATGTTCTCCGTTCCGAGGCTGTAATTCTGTGAAATAGCTGCTAAATTTGGGATTTCTCATCACCCCAGGAGACATGTTTAAAATGCGCGTCTTTTTCTTTCTTTTACTTTTTGTTAAGGTGTAGGCCTTAAAAAGAAACTGTGGCTCTAAAAAGATTTCTCGTGTTGCACTCTGCTCATGGTTAGGTTGTGACTTGCCACATAGGGTTGGCTGAGTGAGCTTATGCCTGTGGACAGTCTGTCCCATGCCGTGCACAGTCAGGGTCTGCTTTCTGCGTTGTGGCAGATCAGCTGATCTCTGTAGTATCCCCATAAGGGGGATGTGGTGCTTTTTTGATCCAACAGATGTCCTCAGCTGACACCCCTTTTTAATCTACTTGATGCCAGAACAAGTAACATGTTCTGATTTAGAGAATTTTGGATTTAAAATAACAATTTATTAATACAGAAGTGTTATTATATCACTCAGTATTTTGATCAAGGCTTTTGAGCGTATCCAGGGTTCAGTTGTGCTGGGCAAAAACATTTTTTCAAGGCTCAAATCACCGCTTTGAGCAATGGTTTTTATTTAGGTTTGACTGGACTGTCACCTCTTGTCAGGGGAATATGGTGATTTGAAAACGCCCTGGCTGATGATGTGTGTGGAGGAAAAATGGGTTTTCAGGATTTAAAGTATTTAAGTCTGATACATTTCTACACATGGTTCAGTCAAACCTGTCAAAGCAGGCACCAGTGATGATAACGATTTAAGATGGTACCACTGTTGCTGGATAGCTTCTCACTTGGTGCCAGCATTTGTCAATAGACCTTAGGGCCAGGCGGTGGCAATTGAACACCAGGAAGGCCCCTGGACACTTGGAGGGCTGCCATAAGCCAAGCTGTATAGTCGGACTAAGAGAGATCATTTACACTCATGTATTCCTCCATAGGATCTTGGCAAGTTTCAGTCTGTCTTTTGTGATAGGTGTGGTCTGTTATGAAACTGAATTACTTTAAAGTACACCGAATGAATTGATTGTTTGGTAATGGGGGGAGACAATTGACACATGATATAAAGTTGATGGGAACCCTTAGTGAGCTAAAATGGCTCAGAATGACAATGATGGCACTCAAGTTTAAATTCATGTGAGTTGTCTGTCTGAATGTTTTGCTTCGTGTAAGATGTTTACTCCACTGGTGGGTGCAGAATGAATTGTGTCCCGTGGATAGATTTTCATTAATTTCCTGTCAGGGAAGATTGATCCACTATGCCCTGCTGAGCACCTGTGTTATAGCTGTCTGGAGTGCTGTGATGTTTGTGCCTATTCCTCAGCCACAGTTCACACTCTACGGCCTCAGAGTCAATATTATATTTAGCCAGTAGCTGGATTTAGATGGAATTAATATTCCACTTGTGGTCAGAATAACAGCCCAATCAGAATAAACATGCCTCATATAACCTCAATCAGAAGAGACTAGCCTGTTCCGGCCCGATCGGAAGACATTTTCAGTCAGGTTGAGAGGGCTGGTGTTATACTTTGATAAACTGACCAAATAACCATGTAAATAATTAATCTAATCATTTCCCTCCGGTGGGAATGAATATATCATTTCTCTGCATGTTCACCCTACAGGGGGGGGGGCTGACATTAGGTGACATGAACGAGTTCCCGGGAGAGAGAGATATATAGTGGAAGTTTTAAAAAACTGGTCTGTGGCTGATGGAACATTTTTGAAGGAAACCTTGAAAGATTTAAGGATTGTTGATAGCGTTGATAGTCAAAAAACTCCCAATGAATGGCTCAAACAAGTGTGTGAAAAGACAAGCGAAGCCAGAATGAAAGTTGTATTATGGAACCACTTCTGTTATATTTCCAGCAGCTTAGATGCTTCACAGCAGGCAGAGCAATTTGACACCTGTCAAAAAAATTACATTCTGATTAAATGTTTTGGAGCATGGAAATGGTTATATAAACACGTTATTTGATCACTTTATTTAGGTTTGAATGTCTAAGATTGATTTCAATCAGGTTGAAGACATATTGTCCATGTAACTGCAGGTTTTAAGGGCCTGTGTTTTTAAGTGTCTTGGAATTGTTCCCTAGAATTGCATAAAAAATATAAATAGGCCAAAAAAACCTTCTATCTCAGAGAAGGACTAGAGTTAGTTCTGCAAGTTAGTTGGGAATTTTTAATCATACACTCTGCAGGGAGTGGGACTCCTTTAGAGAACATGTAGCATCACTTTTTTATGACACTTTGAGGAGCAAAGTGACAATATGTTGACTTAGTGAAGTTTTTTTCTGTGGCGTGTACTCGGCCGTCTGACTGCATGCACATTACCCTATTCCATTGACTTGATAGCCTGTAGCCTTCATGTGTTAATATCTCATTTATTTTGCTAGTTAAACCATAGTTCTACAGGTTCATGGCAGGTTTCTATTCTGCTTAACTAAATTGAGCAGAATTAAGAGGATGTGAGAAGGGGTCTCATGCGTCAGTGGACACAGCATTTGTCACCAAGCGGGTGATTACGTTTCAAAAAGCTTGTGACCAAATCACCCTTGAGTCAAGCCTAGTTATCTGACAACTGTATTGAGAATCAGATATGCATCCACCAAAATGAAGGTGTTTATGCTGTGTTATTGGTTGTGATTCCAGAATGCATCCTCTCAACTTGAGGCAATAATTTTGATACCGTGTTTGTGTTCAATGTCTTATATATTCACTCTTCTATTTATTTAAGTAGGATAAAAATTACACCAGATTGGAAAACTTAAGGCTGTTGGGACTGATTTCCTACTCTTGAACACTCAATATAACCACAGGGTCAGTTCCTTCTCTGCTTCACTCCCATCCCCAGAGTGCCCATTTGAGAAGGTCAGACTTCTCTGGCACTGAAAGTTCTTCAAGTACTGCAAGGTCCAAGTACTGGTCATGCGGAGGGTTCTACAACTCACTTTGCAATATGACTAAAGACATAAATATTACTATCTGATCGGGGGGCTTTAAATTCATTTGTTTTTTAATCTACTGGTTGGATTGTCCAGTACTAATTCATCAGCTTGTTTGTATTTCTTTTCTTTTGGCTGTGATTGATTACTGCCAGAGCTAGTTGTAGAGTTCATGTCTCCGAGGCAATGCACAAATTCACCAACACTTATTTGCTGCAATTTCAGTGATTCCAAACATGCAAACAGATGTTCCCTCAGACAACTGGGGGAAAAGATTATGGCCAGTTTTTTTATTTTCTTTTTTTACACCTATTTAATTCATTCAGACTACAGTTGAATTAAATATGATGGGGAATGCTCTGAAAGTTTGATGGGCAACTGCATGCATGGCAAGTGACACTGAATAATGCAAAGCAGATACTTCCAGTGCAGTTTTCGCTAACCTGACTTCTTTCCTCATCAGTTATCAGAGGCTGCTGCAGACTATCGGTGTACTGGAGGCCCAACGCACGCAGGCCATACTGGACCTGGAGTCTCTCGCCCGCCACCAGAAACAAGCACTCACCGAGCCCATTAGCTTTGTGGAGCAGCTCCAGAAACAGGTTAAAAGAAAAGGCTATCATTTTTTCAGATTTTGTGATGGTATTGCGTTCTATCCAGCAAAACCTTTGACTTTTTCTTTGGAAATAATTGCTTTATTTTTTTTTGTACCTGAACATTAATTTAATTAATTTGTGTAGTACTCATGAAAGCATAGTTTAGAGTTTGTTTTGGAAAAGGGTTTGAAGAGAATAGTTAAAATCATAAAAGGGAGTTACAATTTAACAAACATTCAAAATAAGAGAAGTAAAATTAAAATCACAGAATTACACAAGGTTAAAAAGTGGAGAAAACCTCACATCAAGGCAAGTCTACAAAACTTGAGAAAAGAAAACTCACAACTGGTTGTTTTTTGCCCTCAGTTTCCCAACTTTGCTTCTATGGAAAGCTAATAGAGGTTACGGGGTCTCTTCTCTGTAGTTTCTGACCTCTGACCTTTCCAACCCTTAGGTGAATCTGGGCTTGCCCTGCCCCCAGCGAGTGGTCCAACTCCCTGACATAGCGTGGGACCAGTACACGTCAGGTCTGGGGGACTTTGAGAGGGAGTTCTGTGACAAAAAACGCAAAACCAGGCGTCTGAAGCTGATCTTCGACAAGGGCATGTACAAATAAAAAATGGCCTTTCATTGGAAAAAGGAAGTTATTTCGCTTGATTTTATTTGGTCCTTTGCTTTACTCTGCTCATTGAACTGAACTTCCCAGGTGCTTCAGCTGCCCACTGCTCCTATACAATAGGATGGTTTAAATGCAGAAGACAAATTTCATTATAACCTACAATCAAATGGTAACTTACAATAACAAAATAAAATTGGCTTCTTTCTTTCACAGAGATCCATTTAATTGGCAGATTCTAAAAAAAAAGATCTTTGATGTTATCATAAATAATTAAACATTACATCTCTGCTTTTTTTCCACTAATCAGGGTTGCCTGTTAGACCGAAAAGTCCTGTGGAACCGAAGAAGGAAGGCGAGTCCTCCACCATGTACTCCGCTCTGCCTACTAGTGATGGTCCAGAGAACGGCAGGCAAGCTCAGGTAAGCCTCCTGTCTCCATTCATGTAACATTTATGGCACTCAAAAGCCACTGCTTACACCACAGCAGTGAGGCAGCAATTGCTCAGGTGGGGCTACATTCTTCCCCCAGCTGGTGAGTCACCAGTCTCCTGCATCGTGCCTGACAAATTGTCAGGTTATTGCCTTGTTAGTGGATCCCAAACCCCACCTACCCTATTCTGTCTTGCTTTTCCTGGCAGGTTTAAGTAGGCAGCACATGTGAGTGCAAAAGATGGTATCTATGGAAACGTGAGCAGGCCACCCCTCCCGTCTCTTTCCTC
>OMLC01057347.1:0-12450 GCA_900302585.1 Regalecus glesne
TCCAGAAGAATACTGCCCTACTTCAATTTATTTCACTTATATTTGCCAATGGATCTATTTTAGATCATCTAAATTTATTTCAATTACCGGGAAAGAAATGAAATCTAATAAAGGAGATGTTTTGTTCTGCTCTGTGAAAAAAATTCCAAACATGGCAATTTGGAGTAGTGTGCAGACTTTCTCATCCAGATGCCATACATAGAAAAAGTTCATGGATGCAAATTGGTACAAAATACCTTGTACCTTTTTAGTTGCCACATAAAAAGCAGATAATTGTTTGTATAATCATCCGCTATCATCCTCATAGTCACAAAATTTAATCTTGTGAATGGTGTCATGGAGCACGATTGTCTGACTGTTTTCATGTTGCACAATGAAATTAAACTATATGCATTTCAAATGGGAACATGTCTCTTACTTGTATCCTACTGGACTGAAAAACAGTTAAACAAATGAATTTCAATTGGGAGATTTTCGTTGACTTTAAAGGGTAGTTAACAAACTAGTCGCCAAGATAAAATGTCAGTATTTTACATTTCTGCTACCTACAGCTATATTAGAAATCTTGACATTTCTGGACCAAAAATAATTTTCACGATAAAGTAGATTTTTTATTATAGCCAATGTTGGTGGAGACTGCATCCACGTCGCATGACCAACAAGACTTCATCTATGAAAAGAATAGCAATGGCTGGCATTCCTTGTTTTGCCAGTAAAATGCATTTTGAAAACATTGCCATAAGGATTTTTTGGTCATAATTGTCGTTCAGTGAATGTATATGATATTGGTTGGCCCTCCAGTCTCATGTTCCTGCCTCTGGACAGACCTCTTGCAAGCTAAGTGCAAATGCAGAAAATCAGAAATATATATATATTTTTCAAAGTATCAATTGGTGAACATGGGAACATTTCATGTCCAGGGGTTTTGCTTTGGTACTGGCCATTTACTACACTCAGTGGGTCATCTATGCCCTTTCATCCTCACTGTTTTACATGAAAGCTTAACCTGCCCTCAAAGCACTACTGTCGGCCAAAGTTGCTTTGGCTAAATGGGGGTTAACAGACTCTGGACAGATCCTCATATTTGCTGATATACGACAGAAAAAAATAATTTTCTCTTTTAAAGTCAAATTGCGATGATCAGATAAGCTGCTGACCACATACATGTCCTCTCTTTGGTGCAGGTGGAGTGCAGATAACATGACATTGAACACATGATAAACATTGCTACAACATAAAATGGCTTCATACTTATGTTATTCTACTTCTATGAGAGGTCAATTTTTATGTTTCATGATTAGTTGTGGACACAGACTTAGATGGAGCTCGGGGGATTAAATCTGGATACCCGTCCTGACCCCCCGCGATAGGATCAATCCCATGACGTCTGACTCATTTCCGGAAGTCTGCATACTACCACTGAGCTACCATGGCCCCACGATGTTATACTACTTCTATATGAAGTGAAAGTTAAAGTGTTTTATCGTTACACCAAGAAAGCCAGTGGAATTTTTTCTCTGCATTCAACTCATCCTATTGTACAGGAGCAGTGAGCACAACTCCAGCATCACACTTGGGGAGCAGTTAGGGGTTCAGAGTCATGCTCAAGGACACCTCAACATTACACAGGCCGGGAATCACATAACCAGTCTCTGATTACAAGACAACCGCCCTACCCTGCTATGCAACCTAGTTATTGGAGATTTACACATTTTCAAGGTGATACATAAAGACAGCCATCTATTATCACAGTGCACTGTTCATTTGCACTTTGTGTGAAGTCATGTTATCATTTTTCCCCCAGTATGAAAAATGTGTTCTGATTTAGTTTACTCATAAATCTCCACACTAATGCAAACGAGTCAAATTCTGTGATGTTGATAATTACATTACCCGGCAATCAAAGGAATTCTGGACCACACCCTTCTCGGGTCATAAATTGTAACTCCTGCCACATTTATAAGACACACTTGAGTGGAAAAAGGTCAGCTCTGCTTCAACTCAACAATACCCTTGGATTTTAATCCTGTAATTATTAATAATTTGCTTTGATAAACCTTACAAGAATTACCTTTATTATCTAACCTGACCTGTTGTCTCTTGTGCAAATTAAATTCCAGCTACCTTTTGTTCCTTGTATCACATTTCCGAGTGTTAGTTTGTGTCGTAACTCATCAAAGACTTACAGGGACAAAGTGAGAGTACCCAGAGAGATGATACATATTGTTTAACTTCTCCTATGGATTTAAAGATCCCAGAAGGTGGGCTCCGTGTTGTCACAACAGATGGTGTAGCACCTACACTACAGACGACAATCGTTCCTTTGTTCTCTGGAGTATTTATATCTTTGCTCACCCAACCTCGCCAGCTCTCCACTGCCATGTGCAGATAAAGCTCAAGTGATCCAAGTTAAATCGTGAATCAAATCCAAACAGAGGTCAGCGATACAAATGTAGTATCCTCAGAGACTTCCATTCTAATTTATAAAGCTGACTTTTTCCCCAATCGAGCTAAAATTGAGGTAGATCCTTATGGCTTTCTACTGCAATCTGTGTTCTATGGTGTTTTGTGCATATATTGACGATCAAGATTTCCCTTAGATAGGAACGACTTTTGGCACTGCTGTATCTAATGCAAATACACACACTATAGCTGATCAGCAAACCTGAGAGGTAATATGACCATTCTCAGCGGAGGCTTTGTGATTAGATTCTGTGATGTGCCGAATGACAGCACTCATGAGACCGAGTTTGACTTGGCTGCTTATTGAGAAAGAAGGGGTTGGCAGAACAATAAATAGACCAAGTGTGCAACACAATTAAATGGATACATCTCAGTTATGGCATTGTCCACAAAAGTGGAGCTGAATCACCAAAAGATAATTAGGGTGAACAGGGAGATCGATATCTGTCCGTCCATGGACATGTTCAGGAAAGGGAAAAAAAAGACAGTGAAATGGGGCTCATAATGACACTCTATGCTGAAGGTAAATACATCAATGTGGTTTCTCTCTGAGAGGCAGTTAATGGCCGAGTACTAGATGGCTCTACTGAATCCTATTGTCGAATACATCTCCCCATTTTTAATTCTCCATCTCTCTGCATGAGAACAAAAGCAACAGCATGGTCTTGTTTAGCTTTGGGTACGTGTTGTCACAGCAACAGCATTTGACAAGCCTTGTCAAGCCCTGTCAAAAACAAGTGTTCAATACCTCCTTCAGTGTTGAAGAGTTTAAAGCTTTGATTGCTAAGCATTATGATCAATAGTTCATATAATGAGACCAAGGGAAAACGCTTGGACTATAAAAACCGCGTCGAAAAATCTATAAGCATCAAACAAAGCTTCATGTCTCATGATTCCATCATATGGCTTCCTCTTCCTAAAAGGTCTTCATCTCATGAATATATTTTCCTTGCACAGACTGAGATGCAACACACTACTATTTGCACTCAAACATAGACTGTATGTGAAATGTGATTAAGGTGAAGATTGTGAAGAATGTTGCAGATTTTAGATTCTATTCAATATAAAATGTAAAATCTTCACCTCAACCTAGCCTATCAATTAACTAATAAGTCTACGGATATAGAGGCGTGATTAACAATTCCAGATTCCGTCTCAAGCACATCCTTAGTGAATAGTCATTTACTGGAAAATACACAAATACACACAAAATGAAACAAAACGGGGACCCCTGTAGGTATATAGCATAGCTACTAGCATAGCTACTATGCTGCTCCCTATTTAAGCCTGCAGTGCATCAACTGATTTGTATGGACATTAGCCGTCACCATGCTACATCCCTGAAGCTACACAGTTTTGCATTACCTGGTGCTAAGAGATAAGTACCCTGTGTAGTTACAATCTGTTCTGGTCTACCTCCTCATTGCGAAATAACTTTGGGGTATAAACACAATCCATCAGTGACTGTAAATTACAATAGCGTAATGCTGTGCCTAAATACGAGTGCCATTCTACTATACTATGCAAAATGACTCCGTGTTTTCCAAGTGGAGTGCCTATGCAGCCCTGTTGGATGGGGAAAGGGTGAATGGTGGGGTGATGAGTTGAGGTAGATCCTGTGTGTATGTGTGTACATGTGTGTATGTGTATAATTGTAGATAAGATCCCTTCATTTTCAATTAATCTGCTATATCAAACTATTGCAACTATGTTAAAAAAAGCATGTCTCAGCCCATTGCTGTAATTTGTCAGCATGGTCCAAGATTGCTTTGCTAGTTCTTTCAACACATTTCATTTCACATAATCACTGAAATCATTCAACTATCGATCTTTCTGATGAATGTGCATTATAGGAGGAATAAATTGAGAAACTGCCCAATAAATTATCTCTCCAGCAGTTAACTTTAAAGGCATTTTCAATCAAAGTCTAATGTCTTTTGTGGTATGATGAGGCAGTGTCTGGAGGGCAATTTAAATCAATATTGGATGAGAAAATTCAAATTTAAAGCCTTAATTTGCTGCATATCCAATGTCCACCAAGACTGTAATAAAGTATAATAAATGTAACATTACACACACTCATAGCTGCAGCAGGTACAGATAATTTCATTGATAGGTGACAGATATATCGGGAAACCATCTATTTTGACTCACTCATACTGCTGTATAAAGACGCAGGAAAACAACTACATTTACTCATATGCATTGGCATACATTTGAAAAGTATCCTTTCATCCATCATCAACCGCTTATCCCAAGTCGGGTCATGGAGTCATGCTGGAGCCTATCCCAGTGTTTGTCGTACAAAAGGTGTGGAAACACACTGGGCCAGTCACCATTGAAATGCATATGTATGAAGACACATATATTTACATAATCAGCACACAAGTATACTCAAATAAATATGTGTACATTGGAACAACACATGAACGATGGGTTTTACTGCAGACATCTTGCATTTCTTCAGAGTAATTCCTTGCCCCTCCCTATGTTTCTCATTTACATGATTGTTTGACCTCACAATGTTGGTTTAATTTCTCACAAGGAGACAGTCCCATCTGCATTTTATACTAGTGCGGTACAAAATGTATCACTCTTGCTAACTGCTAATCAGACTAAAAGCCTATGCCTGACTTATGGTCACTCAAGGTAGCTTATCACCAATATCGGAGGGTTAAGTTTTTTTTCCCCACACTCAAATACATATCACTTAATTTTTGTGAATTGAAATGCTACTAGCTTGACTTCTTTCTGTGATTATTTTCTAACACAAGTCCCACGTAAATCTTAGAAACTATGATGAAACGCAAAACAATTATCCCCTCTAGTCTAACATCCCCAGTGTTGTATCAGGGGAAACTGTGCGTCATAGCCTCCAGCACTCCAAGACCTTGAGGCTGGGACTGGTAAACTAACAAAAGGTTGCTAGTTCTATCCCCAGTCAGGTTAGATTCGATTCCCTGTAACCTTCGTCAAGGGATTTCTTTATCCCATAGCACACTCAAAAGATGGTTTATGATGACCTAAAAGTACTGTGGTACATGTATTTTTGTGTGTGGCGAGTTTCAGATAATTCATGCACAGAGACAGCAGGGTGAGTAGCAGCTATCAGTGGTCATAATTACATGGCTTTGTTAAATGCTCAATTCTGAGTGGGTGATTACAGCAATCTACAGTTTTCATTTCTGAATAACAAACTATTGCTATGGAAAACAGACTGTTGCTATGGACGCAGTTCTGATCTTAGACTCTGGAGGACCATGTCCAATCATATCAATGCACAGAAAGAAGTCCAGTAAATGTTGTTGCTTTAATCATTTTAAAATGGATAGAATATTTTTTTCAATCAATATCCATCTCTCCATTGCCAACCGCTTATCCAAAATTGGGTCGTGGGGAGACTGGAGTCTGCCACATCTTGAAAAATATTCAGTCAGTATCACAAAATTGATATCTACAACACCAAATAGGATTGTTTTTCCATTCCATATCAGATAATAAATTCTGATTAGAGAATAATAATTTGAGTTAGAGAATAGATACTGTACAAAAACTTCCCATTGAATGATGTTTTGGAGGGAAAAATAAACATCTCATGGACAGTGTCTGAGAATAGGAAGGTACATTAATTTTGTAATGTACCAGGCAGATTGTACTCGAAAGCAATACTAAGCAAAATGTATTGGTTGAAGGAACCCCTAACAGCAATTTAAAGGGGAATTTCACTGATGGTTCCGTGTATGATCCATAACCAGACACCGGATAAGCAATTGACGATGGATGGATGGCTCTGTGTATGTGCAGTCAGTACCGTTTAGAAATGTAGTCAACTGACACAATAAAGTCCTCACACTGTACTATGAGCGGTCCATTTTGACATGTGACAATCAATCCCCACATTGTGGGGGGTGGACACATACCTAAATGGAGCTTGGGGGTTTGAGGCCAGATGCCCTTCCTGATGCCCCGTAGTAGGATTGAACCCGTTATGCTCGACATAGAGCCATGTGCTGTACTACTGAGTTACCACCATTTGATAATGTTCTACCATGTACACCAGTGGGACTTGTTTTCTTCAGCGAAAAAAAAATTAAAAATAAAATCTATTGGACTCCATCATGACCAGTACATAGTGGGTAAAGCAATCCACATTAAAATGCATGTTCACACAGGTGGATGTATATCAAAAATACCCCCTTCCTCTAAGCAAATGAACTCCGGCAGTTGTTTTCATAGTCACTGGGTTTTGGGAGCAGGAATGTATTTTTGGATGTAAACAGCCAAAGATTCAGTTGAGCTGCCAATGAGCATATTTTGATTTTTTTATAAGGTGGATAAATTAAATTTGAATTACTACTTAGACATTCTTCTTGATGCCGACTCACATATGCGAAGGATACAACTATAAATCTGATGCCTTTTCCAAGACGGAAAACACAATTCACAATCTACTGAATGCAAATACAAAGGGGCAACGTTTTTCATGTGAATTTCTTTGGCACATAACAAACAAATGAGAACTCAATGTAGATAAAATGGAGGAAAATACATTTTTTCATGGTCTTTAAAGAGGCAAGGTATCTTGGGGGCACAGTGGCTTAGCAGTAGAACGGGTACCCATTGTGCATTCGATTCCACTGTGGGGTATCAGGAGAGGGCATCCGGCCTTAATCCCCCATGCTCAGTAGATGTGAGGCATACATTGTAAAGCACTTTAAGTGGTCGCTAGACTAGAAAAGCGCTGTATAGAAAGAAGTTCATTTACCATCTTGGAGTTGAGGAAGGGGGTCAGTCAGTTGATTTCTGAATGGAGAAAGGAATGTAAAGAGAAGCTTAGGCTTCAACACTACTGGGAGCTCAGTGATCACTAAAAACATCCATTTTCTTTTCTTAGCTTAGCCTTAAATGTGGTTTTTACACACATATAGACTGGGTGGAATATGCCTGGAAAGGCCCCTTTACATGGCTTTTTCTGATTAAACAGATGGATATGAAATCTAATGGAGGAGTTGAGAAAAACTAAACGACAAACAAACATTATTTGGCAAACAGTCCAGTGGTGGGAATGTTCACATAGCTGGTTTCTGAATTCACAGGGTTTGATGGTGCAATCACCACATTGAAAAAGGAAAAACCCACAAACAAAGGCGTTCAAAGCCCCTTTCATATGTTTTCCATTGAAATGTAGTGAATATTCTGTCACCGTGCTTTTGAAGTGATTGGTGAGCGTGCAGTTCAGAGAAACGCTAATTTAAGCCACTGCCTCCCCAAGTCTTTGTTGTCGTCTTCATTGTGCTTTGCTGACCCGGTGCTTTTCCAAAGAGCAACATCCCACACCTCCGATTAATGCCTCATTAGGCCCGATACTGGCTGTGAGCAGGGGCAGTGAGCATGCCTTATGTCTCTTTAGTCACAACTCCCACACCCAAACGTGCACCACAGAGAAGAAATTGTTAAGGAGCCCAAACCTGGGTACTGTTTAACTCCCCTTTTCTCACACCCTCCACTTTGTAACAGGGCCAGAGGGCACCATCAGGTCTTTTTATTAGCCAGGGCTTACTCTCAATCTCTTCATGTGATATTGTCCGACAGTTCTATACTGCCTTCAATCATATCGTTCTTCATAAAAAACAAATCTGTCTCTCACGCAGTGGGAAATGTGAGGTTTTACTTGGCCTATTGTTCAAAAGCAAGAACACGTGGACTACCACAATGCCAACCACAGCGCCACGTAATGGTAGAAAAGATCTTCTGTTTTGTCAAGCCATTGTATTTAAGTTGGCTGCAATGCCCTTTTTAGATAGGGCTCAAAAAATCTTTGTCACCATTTTTACACATTTTGAAACATTGCAGTGAACACTCACACTAACCACAGAAGCAGAGAAAGAAAAGTCATTATCTGTGGTTGCCCAGCAAAGAATAAATTAAATAATAATATGCAAAATGGCCAATATGTCATAGCAAATGCTGAATAAAGAAAATCACATTTCTGATTCTGGACATCTGCAATTAGCAACTTGGATAAAAACTAAATGTAGAGTTGCAGCAGCACATCAATTACCTCCCACTGCCATGCATACAGGTCAGTATATTATTGTGCTGCAACTGCAACTGTGTCTTTTCTTTTTTAACATACCAAAATAAAGTCCTCATTTATTCATCTCCCCAGCTCCTGTGCTGACTTAATCATTTGGCTGGTTTTGTGCGAGTAGCTCCGAGGCATGTCGCTCTGAACAAAATCTCTCTTCCTCTCTTTTCAAATGATGAATCTGGGTTCTCATCTGTCAGCATTACAAGCCGCCATCGCAATTTCATTCTGATCTTCAAGAAATGACAAAAAAAAGTTGAATTTTGGTCTGCTGAAAGTGCACAAGCAAATTGAGCAATTGGAAATGAGGCCGGATTGAAAATGATATTGCGTCAAGGGGGGGGATAACAAGAAAACCTGTCATTGTGATAAAAACTGAAGCTACGGCTAGTTTGAAGCCCATACTACCACAGCATCTATGATTGCCAAAGCACCACTCCCTGCTCCGACAGATTAACCTGTTACTTTCCGAAATTGGTAAATGCCTTGTAGGATTAGATGCACACCCAATCAATTCAACTCAGCACATGAGTACATCATATAAAAAAATGTAGGGAATTGACAACAACACAGATTTATATACACTGTTCAATATCGTATATTACCCCTTGCAGATGTGTATCGATTGGACAGTGGCAGGTGATTGGGTGGCATAGCTTTCATGTTTCCCAGCTGAAGGGGCTGTGTTGAGAGATGGCTGTTTGACCAAAAGCTTTTATCTGTCCCTGCTGATCCCTCTCCTCAGGAGTACAATCTGCAGCTTAAAGCACATAAAATATCTGCTCACCACATGTGCAAATCTGAGAGAATAGCTTTCGCCAGACAGCTTTTAATGAAAACTGCTGTGTTGCTTGGAAACGTTTGAACGGTTGACCGTGTGCTAGTGTGATTTCCAATGAGCTATACATGTCGCTTGAATTTGCTAAAACTGGATATATCACCGATGTGGTTGTTGCTTTTTATGGAACAGGACGACAATAGAATTCACAGTGCTTCACAGAAGGAGAGCAATTCACAACGTGCACCATGCATTGAACATGCCTTCAATCAGATTGAAACTGGAGGTGATAATGACAGCAAAAACCCAATCAGTCTGCCTAAAGCTTAAAAGTGACACCACAGAAACATTCTGCAAGTCAGTGGTGTTTAAGGGTTAAAGAGTGAGTTGCTCATTAACAAAAGGAGGAAGTGTGCAACACTGGTCCAACATGAAATGGGAGCACACTAGGGTTTTTAAGAGCAGCATGTGCTGGTGTGTAACATATCTATTCGTTATGGCAAGGCCAATGTTCCAGCATGTCTAACTGCTTTTCTAATACAATTGACTTGACTGTTGAGAGCAAAGCAAGACACAGTAAAAGAACCCTCCCAAAACCTTAACCTATAAACCAAACTGCCATTAGCACAGTAAATGCTTGGGCAGTGCCAATCAACAGGAATCCCGGACCATGTTAAGAAAACATTACAGAAGTCAAATGGCCTTTTCCTTCATTGTGACTGTTAAACTGATCTTGACAGCCAGTCATGGACATTGAAGCTTCTGGCTGCCTTCGCCGCCCACTGAATCTATCAAATAAAGCAGGGAAATCTTTGAGGTGTTGATCTGAAAGAAGTGGCTGTGGATTTCTCTCTAATCCCCCCTCCTATTCTACAGATTCATAAAAGCCATGCCTCAGCACTGCAGTGTATTCTCCCCCTCTCTCTCTTTTTGGCCATGGTGGTCACTTGTCGTGTGATTAGCAATGAAAAAAAAACTTGCTGAATGTGAATTAAAGAGAAATAACCGCATGGTGAATGACCTGGATGTCGGTCAGGGGGGAGTAAGAGGAGGTTGAATCTGTTCCAGGCTACCATGCTCGCCAGGATCCAGACAATGGACCCCATCGCCCCTGATGCAGCTTGACAAGTGAATGACATGCTGAATGGTTGCCATGGGAACAAATGTGTCAAATTTTATGCATGCATATTCCGTTTTGATTTTTTTCTCTGGCCCCCCTCCTTTTTTTTTCATGGCTGAGGAGATTTGACTAATGGTTTGCTGAGTCTAAACAGTGTGCTGAGCCGAGCTGCACAGGGAGCCCCCTTTCTCTTGATTCACTGGACATTGTAGCCCGGTTTAATGTTAATGCCTCACAGAGTATTAGCTTAGTGCAGACAGAGCTCATGAGGAGATGAGTCTGTGTGAATACACAGCAGTGAATTTGTCTCTACTGGAAGGGGGCTTCCAGTTTGAATGATCTAATGACATAGTTTCTAGACCTCTTTGTTGGACCTTGTCTCCTGCAGTTGTTAAAACATTTCTACATTTAAACTTTTTTTTTCATCTAGTTTGCAACAACCCAACTATATGGAAAAGCAAGGAGCTCAAATTTCAACACAGGTGCATTCTATCA
Organism: Regalecus glesne; assembly: GCA_900302585.1. Classification (NCBI taxonomy): domain Eukaryota; kingdom Metazoa; phylum Chordata; class Actinopteri; order Lampriformes; family Regalecidae; genus Regalecus; species Regalecus glesne. Next base: position 10,945 of record OMLC01057347.1, read on the forward strand.
TTCCTTCTATTTGTGTGTATGTGTGTGAAAACACACACATACATAATTTACCACTATGAGCGAATCAGGGTGAGATAGTGGATGGATGGGTGTATACAATATTGTGCATTACTGTTGTTTAATTACTTGTTGTAATTCCTTAAGACGTTTGCATAAATTAACGAAGGCCTGGCATAAGTGACAAATCTTTTATCTGTCGCCTCCAGTTAATTTTGGTTGGTGTTCTGCTGACACAGACACGTCAAGGGTGTGCATGTAACAGTTTCATCTAGAGGTGCTGATTGTCTAGTCTGAATGTTGAAATGTATTGTGTGCTGCATAGGCTGTCACCAGTAGCTAGGTAACTATTTTCCTGATGGCAGCATCTTTACCCACCATTGTCAATTTAGACTGGGAGTAGGCCTGGGACTCAGGCGTTACAGGTTTTATCCCGCCGCATACCTCAGTAAATGTGAGGCCTTTATAGTAAAGCGCTCTGAGTGGTTGTTAGACTATAAAAGCGCTATATAAGAACAAGTCCATTTACCATTCAACCCCTGACACAATCAACTTGAGCATTTGCAAAATATCCCTGTGATGAGCCTGACATCTGAAACGTGGCTTTTTTCCCCTTGCACCAATTTATCCTTTTCATTCTGGGATAATAAAACGCAATTTTTCCAACCCATGATTATGCTCCTCAAGAGATCATATTTCATGTAAGGTAGAGACATGCTTTGTGGACGAGACGAATATACCTGTCAATCATACGGTGTTTATGCTCACAAGCCAATAACAGCAAAGGATATATGGCAAACCATTCACTGAAGGGGTAATAAATATTTACATATCACCAATGTGAATTCCTAATAGAGCGGTGACCCAGGTAAATTTCTCCAACAAATGTTGAAGCACACACTACTCACTGAGTTTTGTTTTCCATCAACTCACAATGTAATCCTAAACCAGCATGACCCCTATTGAATATACTGCTATGAATGATTCATATATACTTCCACTATTATATTGCAATGATTATGGAAATTTCCCCCAAGTGAAAAATGTCACATCAACTTTGACATGGTATGAAAAGTATGCCGCTCGTAGTTAAATACCATTAAAGTTATGCACTATGACACTATTACATGATAGTAGCATATTAGTGAACATGAAATTTTCTGATTGGATAAACTAACAGATAACATTTTTATTTTTCCCTCTAAAGTGTATATCCACAGTACATAATGCCAAGTTAAGATGCACCCGACAAGATTTTTCAGCTGCTCAAGTATTGAAACCGGTCAACTTCACATTGCAATCAACAACAAGCTGCTAGCATGACTTCCCAGCAGATTGGGGTTTTTTTTGTTAAGGTAAAAGGTTTCGCTCACATAAATCCCTTTTATATGATTGCAGTGAAGATTTACCAGCTGTAAATTTTTAGCTACCTCATTCCTGGTTAATCCTTTGTAATCATAAGGTAATTTGGAACCCGATATACTACAGCTGTTGGTTGTGTTCATTAAC
>OMLC01057349.1:0-11805 GCA_900302585.1 Regalecus glesne
GCCTGACATTAAGGAATTCTGAATATGAGAATAAAACCCCATTGAAAAAGACAACCTACACATGACTTAATAAGCTAATTAGTTTAGCTGCAGTTCCATTTGAATCCCTACATGATAACTTTTGCGCTCTAATTAGCATCAGGCTTAACTAAATTGGCACCGGCGGTACATTGAAGTGTCGCTAATGACTACTGCTCAGCAAGGTAAGGGAGAGAAACTGCAAAACTCCAGTCCGCACAACCAGAACACTCATTCACAAGGGTGGTATCCTCCAGGGGAAATCACTGCAGTGTGTTTCCCTGCCCCCTCCAGATGCTGCCGCACGCTGCTGCTCGACTCTAACTGGAACCTTAGGCTGCGTTACACGGAGCCTCCCTTCGCTTGGATGCCGGTCTGTGAAGGATCTGACTTGAAAGTTCTTTAACTAACACAGGCTTCTCCGGTCTTTTTCAGACTCTTCTGTGTTTGCAGAGCGGAAAGGAGCCAGCCGTTTGCAGAGTTCTTCTTTATAATGGCCTGTTAGTACAGTTGTCCTTGCTGACACCAGAGAGGCTGATTCCTCCGCTTCCATCAGATCCAAGCTAAAGACCTACTTGGTATCTGTCTCACTTAGCTGGGACTTCTGCTTATTGGCCTTTCCCTGGGAGGGTCTGAGTCTCACCTCTGGTTTGCATTACGATGCAGGGCCCCACAGACAGGGAGTACCAAGCTAGGCAGGTACAGTACATGGGGAGGGGCTCTCCTGTGGTGAGGTTTGAGTAGGATTCTTTATGTGCTCCTGTCCGAGGGAGCGTCTGCTCTTCTTTTTTTTTTTGTTGCATCGCCTGGTCATCTATTAAGCAATACAAATAATTTGAATCAGATCGTCCGGATATGACTTAAAACATAAAACATAGGGTATTTCGACATTCATCCCAGTGTTTTCAACAACTCGCAAGTCAGCCTTGTGAGGTACCCCAGACCCCCCCTGACGAGGCATGGAGAGGGGTTGGGTAACTCCCAGGGCTGGCTTCAGGGATGATGAGGATATTGGGGTGAATGTTGAAATATCCTATTTTTCCTATTTATGTCCAGATGATTTGATTTAAGCTATTTTGATTTTTTTTGGACTACCTGGATTATTGAGCAAAGAAAGAGATAGTATTTATTTAGAATTTGTTACTGAATTGTCTACCACATCCACTCTGCCTATACTGCACATTTCTCTATCATGGATGAATCTCACCTCTGAGCCACGTCCTGAGGTTTCTCCCATTTCTCTCATGCATTAAAAGTTGTTTTTTGTGGTGTTTTTCATCCTCCATGTCAAGAGTCTAAGCTTGGAACATGTCATCTATTGTTGTTTACTGCACTTATTAATTTCTAACAGTGGGACAATTGAGCCCCCGAGACCGTAGCCATGAATTATGGCTATATAGAATAAAGCTGACTGGAAGAACAACAACGATCTGTTTCAATAGATTGGCATGGTGTGGTACATAATCATCATGTATATCTCTATTCTACACGGGTAGATCTCCACATATGAAATAACTATCCAGGATTCAACACTGGCCACATTTCTGTCACTTCAGATCTCCAGAGACAGCTCTCGTAGACATGCTTTTTTCTCCCTGACAAGATTTAAAGAAGTAAGACTCGAGGAGCTTTGGGTGTTTCATATGACGTGTGACTAATAAACCATCAATCAGGCCCCACCTTACACTCGAGAAGATAGGCATGTGTTTAAATTGATACCTTGAGAGTTCAGGCTGCCTAAACAAACTTTGTGTGTGTGGTCTTGTACTGGAGACAACCATATTTGGACTATGGGATCGTTTTTGAAAGCAACACTCAGTTACATTATATTCACACCTGCATTTGTTCCCTTTCTTTGTATAAATGTGAGCCAGAGATGTGTGGGAAGGGTAGGTAGTGCCGCACCAATGCCAAATAGAAATGTTGTATTGTAAATTGATGTATTTATTGATCATTTTGTCTCAATTCAGGATGATTAATATTTCATAATTTTATGAATCTTATTTATTATAAAATGTTATTATTAATATTTACAGCTCAGGGAGTAGGGTTAGGGTACCTAGTAATCAATAGGTTGTTTATTGCCGAAAGCATGTTGAGGAGTCCTTGAGCATGACGCTTAACCCGTAACCCCTGAGAAAGACTGACAACCTGTTGAAGGTGTTTACCTGCCTTTCGCCCAATGAGTGCTAGGATAGGCCCCCAACAGTTATTAATAATTAGCTTCATTATTACACATTCCAGTCACAACAACTAATAGTTGCTGTAAAAGATGTGCCATGTGCTCCTTTTGCAAAATCTTCCTTCTGAAAAGCACTGTTACTGAATGTGGGGAATCCGAGGCCATGTGACAAAGCAGAGAAAATGGAGGTTCGGCGTAGAGGGTGATGGGTTCATAGATTTGCGCATGCGTACATTGGTACTCACGCTAAACCATAATCGACCATGCAAGACCGATCCCGCCTTAGCGCTTCCATCCCGTGACGTCGACTCCTCCTTTCCCCGTCCTTCTCGTAGCACCTAGCACAGTTAGCTTAATTTTGGTGGTCAGCACGGTTATTTGCTAACGTGTTTTTCAACGCCGTCTTATGAATAAAAAGGAGCCGTGGTCGCCAATTGTAGGATCAGAAAGGTGAGATTCTACTTTTAAAAATACCCTTTCGTTAGTTTTGTGCGTGTTGTTCAGTGCTAGGCTACTGTGTACTGACTTCCAGATGGTTATTTTCTCGTCATCTTTGTGCACCGTCACCAGACCGTCATTAAAGTGTGTGGTTATCCGTGTGCTTTTGCACATTTTATGGGAGTGAATATAATAATAACAACAACAATAATCTTGCTCTATGGGGACAGATAATATCGAGTATTCAACATGTAAAATACCAGGGTTAAGGTGCGGCATGGCTTAGTGGGTAGAGTGGTCGTCGAGGTGTCCTTGAGCAAGACATTTAACCCCTAACTGAAACCCGAGCACCATACATTGGCAGCTCACTGCTCCTATACAATAAGAGGGGTTAAAATGCAGAGAAATCCAAATTTCTCCTTGAGGGACTGATAAGGGAATCCATCCATCAATGGAATACTAGGTTTAGCCATTATACTAATTTTCATCCGTTTTTCCGAGCAATTAGGAGGTTAGTGTCTTGCTTAAAGACAAAAACCTCCATAGTTATGCCGCCCCTAGGAAGCTCTGACAGATATGATATATTCAATCAATTCAAATCAATTCAAACTTATTTTTATATATTTCTATATCATACGTTATATTTTGTGTTATAATAGTACTTTACAGTGTATGGCTATTAGTGGTAATAGAATAGTTAGCAAGAATAGCTAGTAACATTCAATCTGAAAAAGCTTTTTCCATATCTCTCTCTCTCTCTCTCTCTCTCTCTCTCTCCTTCTCCCTCCCTCTCCCTCTCTCTGTGTTGACATAACATTAATTTTGTTGTATAAGTTTACAATGTGAGAACACATTTTAAGCTAGATGTATGTGTCCATTGATAGGCTTGATTGTGCATTAGCTCCACATCTGACTGACTTTGCAGTAGGCAGATTAGTTGATTTATTGCCTAAGTGATGTGGACTATATCTGACCTATCCAGGTGTAATATGAGCTTGGGGTACTGCGTTTAATTGTACGAAGACACATGCAGGGCAAGGTAGCAGTTAGTTTATTGAGGCTTTGGCTGCAAGGGGTCCCATAACTCATCAAACTGGCTTTAGGCTTGGGCCCAAATGTTAAGTGGGTCATTCTGAAATTTTGGATCCACAGGACCTCTAGGTCAGCGCCTACCAAGGCGAGGATTTCATGTACGTTATTGATGTGAGTACAGTCTATGAAACAACAGGTGCAGGAATCGAGAATACAGTCAACTAAGGTCAAAAGATAATTATAAATTTTGAAATGTCGATAGTATTACCTCAGTGTGAACACAGCCACAGCAATTCACCAATTTGATTTCATGTTTTCCTTTTGTGCAGTTGCAGATGAAAACGGATTTCTGAGATCACAAAGAAGGTAAAATTCCTATTATCATCCATCTACATTAATTTGTCACTGCAGTCTCATTTCCCTTTGTATTTTATTGGTAATGGGCCATCAATATTTTGCATGGCAGTACAATAAAAACTGCAGAAATGTCAGAATGACAAAAGAATGGTAGACTTCTCCATCAGCACGCTCCAGTCTGCCCAGAGCCTTTATTACTATAACCCCAAAGTCATCATGAAGCCTCCTCTTAGGGAGCAAGGCAAGGGCTATGATAATTTTCCTAACCAGGTCATGTAGCGGTTGACTAACCGATAAGAGTCCAGATTACACATCAGCATAAGTAGAAAAAAATTTGGCCAAACTAGTTTTTACCTATTATTCTAACTAATCATGATGTTATGGTGGGATTGGATATATGAATTGCAAAGAGAAAGGCATTACTATACAAGGAATTGTACCGCTTCATTGGATTTGTCTGATCCCCATATTTAGTGACATTAATGATTACAGGAGTGACATTAGTCAGAAGAAAGGATAGTTGTCTAGTAATTGGAGATTGGTGGTTTGATTCCTGGCTCCTGCTTAGAGCATTTTTAGGTGTCCATGTACAAGAGACTGATCTCCTAATTGTTCCTTGAGTGCCATGTTGCGGTTACGCTCACTGTTCCGATACAATAGGATGGGTTAAATGCAGAGAACGAATTCAACTAGCGTTGCTCATGAGACAGTAAAACTCGTTCTTTCTTCATACTTTTGTAAGATTTTCTATGGGACTGAATTTAGTCTCCAATGAGGTGATGAACAAACTGTGCCAATTTGTTCATAGTTTCACTGCCAGAAATGAAGTGATTCCAAGGGTCCTTTTTCAGGCGCAGCCCTTTGTGAGAGGCAACTGATAGAGTAAATACCAATATATTATACAGAAGGTTGGCTGCTAAAGCGCTTTGTGTGGTCCACAGTCTCACCAGCTGACGGCTCTGCCATGTTTGTTAGGCCACCAGAAATTCACAGCACTGCAAACAGCAGTCTGCACGAACACCACTGAAATTCGAGTGCTGACAGAGGATCTGTAAACGCCCCCAGGGAAGCTCAGCCGTCACTTCCAGACTGAGAACTTTAGAACACTGTGGAGAAGACACAGGAATAAGTCAGCCCCCAGCAGTTGGTGTTGATACTGCAAAGGTATATGGAACGTAAATCACAAACCTTCCCCATAAAAAAGGAGCACTTATGTGGTGAAAATGCTTTTTTTCTCTCCCACCACTTTCATCCTGCCGGCCTACTCATTCCCTACCTACTTGGGTGCATTACGTCAATGTTGTCCTCCAATGCTTTATTTATTCGTGTGGAACAAACAATAGCCCATCAAAGATGTCTGTCAGAGGGAGACATCTGTGGAAAGCAAAATGAAAGCTGAGGAGGAGGACTTGAAGGTTCAGGGTTACCATGGCAATTTCTCCCCGGAGAACTAGAATAATGAGTAAATCCGAGAAACAATGCAAGCCGAATGCATGCTTTATTCATGACCATATTACTGCAACAATTACCTCCAGTCTAAAATAGGCAACTGTCCAGTTTAGTCATCTCACTTCAGCTCTCTTCTTTGCATGTAGTGGAATGAAAGGAAATATGTTTTACACGTGAAATTGACTCTGTTGCAAGTCATCAGTGTCAATATCATCCATTGCACTTTCTTTTCTGTCATATGTCAGGATTAGTCCCCATGTTGTGGGGTTATGCACAGACCTAAATGCAGCATAGGAGATTAAGGGCGGATGCCTTTCCTGATGCCTTGTGGTGGGATTGAACCAGTGTTACCAGCGTCCAAATTTACTCAGCTATCACCACAGTGTCTAGTGAGTTAATACAATACCATGCATCTGCAACCTCATAATTCAAGCAACCTCTCCACTTTAACAGCTGTGTGATCATTCACATCGTCTGTCTCTGTGTCTGCTCAAACTATTGTCTGGGGGGACTCTATTAGCCAGGTCTCAAGTCCTGGTCTGGGAAGAGACTTTAACCATGTCCCACTGCACATCCATTAAAGAAGAGGTCAGTGGGGTAGCAAAAAATGATCCTTTCCCTGTTGAGGACAAAACCAAACCGAGGTAGTTCCAAAATCAGCTTTCATCTTCAGAAATTTGCTCTCATCTGACTTCAAGTTAGTCCATAAGGAGATAGGATATGGAGGGTGACTAACTGTGCTGACTCAATAGAAACTATCCAGTGTTTTTAATCTATGCTGCATCACCAGCACATCTTTAACACATCTTTGCACCATTATAAGATTAATTCAGGTCTAACTAACAACCCAAGGGGAAAACTAATGTAAAGGTAGGGTCAGAGTTAAATTAGATTCACTTCATATTTCATGAAGATGATGGTTAGACAAGTCGGTGTAGACGACTCATGAGTAATAGGTCATGATGTTGACAATAAAGCCTTCATGAAATTAAAATTCCATTAAAGGGGCGATCTTGCCAGCAAGACTACACAATATGACAAAGAAGTAAAATAGGAGAGGAAGACGAGAGTTGATCTCACAAGGGGTGAATGAATCACAGTTAATTCAAGAAAGCTGCTGGAGACACACGCAGCAGCTGAAGAAATAAAGCATTAGTCGGAGCAGATGGAATGGAGGGAGAATCCATCTTGCCTTCCTGATGTGTTGCTGTGCTGGAATGATAAAGGCCATGGATGGAAAGATTGGATAAACAAACTTTAGGCCCATGCATGCACACAAATCCATACAAATAAATAAACAATAAATGTCCTTCATAGGGATTATGCAATATTAATGAACATTTAGAGTCATGTGTAAACATGCAAGATTATAATTTTAATTTTAATTTTCATCTGTTGTCCGAAGCAGTTAGGGGTTCAGTGTCCTGCATTTTGACACACTTTCTGATGGAACCAGGAATCGAACCACCAATCTTCCGATTACTAGATGACCGCACTACCTCCTGAGCTATGGCAAACATGCATAGTCTATGAGTACTGACACAGTGTGCATGTGTAAAAGGTTTATGTTACTCAGTTGAAAATGACTTGTAATTCACTTATGGCTTTTTATATTTTATCTAAACAATGCTTAGTCATAATATGAGAGGATCACCTCAGTATCATCTCAGTGGTGTTGTGTATTTCTGTACAGCAGAGATTGGAATTAGGGTGCCTGACAAGTAAACCTAACTACAACAGTACTGACATTGATTGTGTTCCACACACTACTGCACGTACAGTTAAATATTCATAAATTACAAAACTTGTCCGTGTTTAAAGGGTCAGAACCTAAGATGTCCTCACAGAAAATAATTCCCTAAATTACTAGAGCAGTGGTCATTTGGCAGAGTTCATGAACAGTAGTCATGTACTTCTACAAGCTTGTGCAAGAGACTGAATCTGGAGGCCTATTCAGAGATGAGAAAGTTAAAGAATGGGACACCATACCTAAAGATCCCGTCCAAATCTTTGAACTTGCCTTGTAAAATGTGACCATACAACAGTCCTTGTGATGCTCACTGACTCCACCCAGTTCAGTGGGCCAGACCAGCTTAGTTAATCAGCTTTCAACATCTGGGGGCAGCATAGCTCAGGAGGTAGGGTGGTTGTCCAGTAATTGTAGACTGGTGTTAGATACCCCTTGCAGAAAGTATGTTGAGGTGCTCTTGTGCAAGACACCATGATCTCTTAACTGCTCCCCCCAATTGCCATGTTGTAGTTGTGCTCACTGCTCCTATACAATAAGATGGGATTAATGGAGAGAAGAAATACCACCAGCCTTGGTCGTGTGGCAGTAAAACACTTTCACTTTAAGGTGCTTCCATTCCCTCTAAACCAACTTCAGCCAGTGACAGAACGGAGCCCTATTACAGAGATCGATTTTGAATTAAGTGACAAGATCATTTTGACTTGTGCTGCATGAATAGCAGGGCTATTTTAGGCAACCTGTGTGAACCCAAACACACAGCATGCAGACAGCTACATCATGTTAGCATGACAAGGCTGTCCTTATTAGCTTGTTTACATTCACAGCTAATCCCAAGTGGCAGCCTAAGCGTGAGATGCTGGCAGGCAGACATAATATGCAGCCTGGTCAGCAGATATTCTTGGGCAGGCACACAGAGGCTACCGTCTGTCTGTTCCTGCAGCCCCTCTTTCCAGGGCAAATAACACCCCTCTGCCATCCCTTGTGGACTTCTGAGGAAATGATAAGGGAACTAAGCACCCTGGAAACCACTTCAGCATTTTCCAATTCCATCAGGATACATGAATATGCATAGTGTATGAAAAAGAAGATGAGGCAGACAAGTGGACCAATCAAAACTGCACACCGGCTTAGCTGCAGAACACTGAATAAGGGTAATAAGTTATAAATCCATCTAGAGCTGAGGATGTGTTTAAGCTTTATGCTGCATCAGTTCTTCTGGCATAGCAAAACACTTCCCTTACCTGTGACCCCTGTAATAGTGTGCAGGCCCACCCCTAAGATAACATTCCAAGCTGCTCCCTGTATTATTCTTCGATGTTGACAGAAAATAGCCTCTGACAGTACTTGCCAACCTTGTCCCTGAGCCATGAGCAGACGTCCCGCTGGTGTTGACGGTTCCTGTGAAGTTCCAGCTCCTCCTGGTGGGAGTGCCTGGCCTCCTCCAGAGTGACCAGGGCCCTGGCCATAAGCTCTTCTCGGTCCCGCTGCCAGCTCTGGGCCAACACCAAGAGCTGTGCTTGGGTGAAGCGTTGCAAGCCCCAGATATGCTCATGATCTGTCTGAAAAAGTAGAGAGGACATGGTCAGGATCTGTTACAGCACAAACGCATAATTTTGCCTTTTTCACATCCTCACCATTTTCAACATAATCATCCATGTCACCAACCACAACAAATAGTAGGATGGAGATGAAGAGCATCTCTTTTTCAGGGTGACCTAAAAATCGACCTCTGCTAGTGTGTTTGAGTTCTTCGCAGGTTTGTCCCAGAGTCACGTCATGCAAATACATGCTCCTTAAATCCCAATGAGCAAAATTCACAGTGATCAGGAGTGTATCAGTGGCTCAGAATGTGTTACTGGGCAAAGATGGACCTTCTCCTGCTTGTGAGATGTCTTGAAGGCAAATGATTCCATTGTGTGTGAGGGCTGTCTGTAGCGATTCATCATTGTGTCAGCATGCACACAAAGGCAGCATCACATGGCTGCTTTATTGGAACAGAGGGAATGATTCTCATCTATGGGCTAATAGTGGCTAACTGGCAGCGGGAAGGTGTTAGACAGCTGACTGGTTTTATTGGAAACGAGTTAGCTGACAGATCTGCTAAAGGAACAGAAGTGCCAGTGGCAGTCATGCAGATCCTGTTTATTAATGCGTAACTTTACAAGTTAAAGAGATCCATCTTTCGTTTCCTCATTCTCTCTTTCAGCCTCCCTCACTGCTACCTCCCCTCGTTCTGTGAGAAACAGAAAGTAAAAACTTTGGGGAGCGCAGATGGAACTACTTGTTTGCATTGTGTGTCTGGATGTGGGATGCATGAGTGCCCACACATGTCACATGTCTCTTTGCACAGGTATGTATGCATTCATTATACATGCATCTGTGAACATCCACCCTGGTGCAAGTGGAATGCACCTTAGAAAGAACCCCCTTAAAGTGGCAAAACACCGTGTGTTCAGTTGCTGCTTTCACAGCTCCCCTGCTGAGTTGATTTCATGACAACCGATCCATATAAAGGGAAGGGAATAAAGATGGTTCCCTAAAGCCAGTCAAAGCAACTCCAAAAGCCGTATTATTTCCATTTCCATTTTTTTGCCAGGGAACTATAATGAGGCCATTTCCATCAAACGCTTATGGCAACCAAATGGATCCCTACATCACTGCCGTGATGATTATAACTGCCGTGATGATTATAACTGCTGTAATAGACCAGTTTTAATGTCTTCCAGCAGGGGGCGTTCCCCACTCTTTCAGAACACGTAATGACTTGATATGCCGGTGATCACCATGAGTTCATCCTGAATCAGTACAGAAACGAGAGAGGGTAATCTCACTCGAAGTCAATTCCAGTTGGTCACTGACAGGATAAGCTTTGCCCATCTTTCCTGACTAATCTCCCAAGTCTTTAAAAGAAAGGAAAAAAAAGTGGTTTGCACTGTTGCCTCAAAACAAGAAGGTCCTTGGTTTGAATCCCGTCCCAGGTCCTTTCTGTATGGAGTTTGCATGTTCTCCTTCTGTCTGTGTAGGTTTTTCCCCACCATCAAAAAGAGATGCGTATTAGGGTTAATGCTCCTGCCTGTGCTCCTGCGCAAGGCAATAGAGAAAAGAATTGGAGCTGATCCCCGATACAATAAAGTGGATCAAATGTAGAGAATAAATTTCACTGCATCTATATAAGACGGGGTCCATTTTTACATGTCACGAATCGTCTTCACTTTGTATTTATATACAATAACAAATAAATAAAAGCCTCTAATATAGTGTACGACGTTTCTATTATGCACTTCATCACTTCAAAGCAATTGAGTTCACAATGGGCCAACACATGTACATGTATAAAAAGTGTTTTGCTGGGCATGATAATTATAGCAAGGGTGGGTGCTATTGTGTGACATGCCTGCATGAGAAATTATCAGAGGCATGCACATCATTTGAGAGGTGATGCATTTTGGAGGACAAAGTAAGGTCAGGCATCTTCAGTAACCAGTCAGACTAAAGTCAGTCTCTCTTTGATAATCTTCTTTTGAAATATTTCATGGTTGGGTCAGCAAGTGACACTGAAACCACAATTATTTCACAAAATTAGTAATTATATGATAAAACATGTCAGCCATCTCTAAAAGGAAGTGGTCTAAACGTGTTCATGTGGCTGTGGCTTAGAAAGGTCTTAGTTGAGTCGAACATCTATTTAATCAGCCTCAATAAGTACTTTTCTGTGTTTTCTTTGTACCTACGTAGTCACAAAGACCGTGGAGACGTTCAGAACAACCTACAAAGCTGGCACCAGAGAAGGAGGAAATCCCTGGCTTTTTAACCCTGGCTTTGGGCTTTGAAACCTCAATGAAACTTCATGTATAGGAGTTTTAGGACAGTTCACAACTGTGGTAAAAATTCAGTGCCATTCCCCAGAAATGATTGAATTCTGATGGGGCTGGATACAATTTCACTCAATGAAACCTTATTAACCCTCACAGAATAACAACCTTTAGTGCCGTGATTGAAAACCTAACAAAACTTAGGCATGGAGCTAAAGCAAAGGCATGTTGACTGCATAGAAAGTCTTGTGAAATCTATAATCCTTCTAAGGATGGGAATTTGCAGCACAGCATAATGTCTCTGCATATGAGAATTATGTCTCTTAGAATACATAAATAGATAATAGTAAAAACTAGATTCCCTTATCATTCCCACAAGAAGAAATGTGGAGTTCTCTGCATTTTAAACCATCCTATAGTATAGCAGCAGTGAGCTGCCACCATATGGCACTTGGGGAACAGTTAGAGGTTATGTGTCTTGCTCAAGGAGACTTCCTGACATGCTTCCTGCAGGACCAGGGATCGAACCTGTAATATTCCGATTGCCAGACAACCGCTCTACCCACTGCACATCCTGCCACACATGCACACACTAACACCAAAAAGAAACAGTAGAGGAAACCGAAACAGCTTAATCTTCTGTATGTCTACGGTTTAAGACCTTTTTCTATCCTTGAGGGAGTTACAGCACACATTTATGTGTGTGTATATATATATATATATATCACACAAACAGGATTTGTATTCCGGCCGTTTTTCCCCGCTAG
>OMLC01057352.1:0-11671 GCA_900302585.1 Regalecus glesne
AAGAGTGAAAACCATCTGGCTAACTCTTCAGCACAATGACAAATAGGGGTAAAGGTGACACGGATACAGTTGTCAAAAACCAACAACTTCATGCTGATCGATCATTTCAACTTACCGTGGTTCTTCTCGCTTAGCAGGTTTTTTGTGGCTGGAAGGAACATTTCCATCAGTTCTGGTACCTTCCGGATAACATGTACTGCGCACAACGCCGCCTGTCGACAAACATTCAGATTTAACTTAAACAATCAATGAACACTGTGTCCCTGTGGCATATTTTTTCACTTTTGAACATCAGTGTCACTCTCATTAGGACACACATCGACAGTCATTCATAAATAGTCAACCAGACAATGGCAGCACCAGGTATGACCCAAAGACATATAGGAAGAATTTACCTCCATTATCAAATACCTTGTTGGAAAGTCAAAGGTTGATTACTTGGAACAAATTGAATCATCTGTTGAGATAAAGGCTGCAGAATGTCTATGTGTTCTGGTTTGGCTTAATACAACATGGAAGTACCACAGCCATGTTCAATTGAGTTTTTGGAAAACTCTATTAGCCCTTTCCAGGCAACATGTTACATACAATGGGGACGGCATGGCTCAGTGGGTAGAGCAGTCATCTGGCAATCGGAAAGTTGTGAGTTCGACAATGCAACTGCAGAGAAGCATGTCAAAGTGGCCTTGAGCAAGACACCGTTTCCCCAATTGCTCTGTCCTCTGATGGACTGGCGACCCTACAAGGGTGTATCCCTGCCTCTCGCCCTATGAGAACTGAGATAGGCTCCAGTTCCCCTGTGACCTGACTTCGGATAAGTGGTTGACAATGAATGGGTGGATGTTACATACAGATGCCCTACAAATTACAAGGTAAATCCTTTCAGAATTAATATTTTCAAGTTTTATCAGTGAAAGGGAAACATAACATCTCATCTCGGATAATTTAGCTAGTTCATAGTAAAAGTGAGGCTAACCTTTTTCCTTTGGTAGGAGTTAGATGTTTTAAGTAGCTTCTCCACCTCTCCAGCCAGGTCACGACACATCTCTGAAGAACCCATACAACCCAAAGTGCACAACGCCAGGCCCTGGACGTATTGTGTACTGTGATTCAGATCACTGGGGTACAGAAGGAGACATCAATGAACCAGATAGAGATTCAGGGTTGTACATGAAGAAATGTTTTAATAAGGAACAGAGCAAAGAAGGGAAAATGATTTACAGGATTTGTAGAGAAGACAACTTTGAAGGTGTCCAAAAAGTTATGACAAAAAATGCAGCCAATACAGATTCCAGATCTGGCATTAAAAACAAGCAGCTGTCTGACAGGAGTGCTCTGACAACAATGTTCTGGCTTTTACTTACTTCTTGATGCAATTTGTCATGAGTAGATGGACATCCTGCCTTTCGTCCAACAGCAGCATGGCTCCTAAGTAACCTATCCGCTTGTCAGTAAACTTCTGGGACGCAATCAACTTCAGGCATTCCAGCTGAAAAATTGAATTAAAAGTGATCTCTAATAATGGCCACTTCAAAACCAGTTTCTGGGACAATCCAAACTAACTAGGAGGCTAAAAAAATGGTAATGCAAGGAACCATAATTGTATAACGAGTAGGATTTGTTGGTGGCAGTTTGTAAAGACAACATTCCAAATTCACCCCTCCTTACAATACAATACAGTCATTTAGCAGACGCTTTTATCCAAAGCGACATACAAAATTTGCTGCTGGAAGGACTTCCTGACTCAATGATACCAGGGACAAATGCTCCTGAACTGCAGTTTCTAGAACACATCTCGGTAATCAGGCCAACTATGCATCCCTCATCATTCCCATCCTCTCCCTCAGTACTCTCCAGTGAGCGAAAGCCAACCTCAGATTTACGTTCATTTTGGAATGAGCTTTATCCTCTTGATGTTTTACCGTGCCATATCTACATGTTTTTAGCCCCGTGGCCGCCATTGCTGTAACTTCCTCTTGGATGTGTACTATGAACTTGATCTGGTCACTATATTTTTTTTATAGTCCCACTGCTCAAACTGTAAAACCCAGAAACATTAAAATAAGTAGAAAATACAGGCGGAGAACAGGCTCTCTGCCTGCCTCAGACACCGTGACATATGTCTAGTGGGTCACAGGTGATGACTGAGTGAGATTAATTTTGTATGAATCTACACAATGATTTAGGAAACTTCACCTCATTCTACCTTTAAGAAAGATAGAGTGAGAAAGACCAACCTGGCCAAAGTGTGCTGGGTAGCCCAACATGTGCATGTAGAGCAGCTTTGCTACATTTCTACAGCGGTATGTGTTGTCTTCCTCTCTGAATGATGAACGTATGGCAGCACACTCTTTCTGGATCATCTCACGCTCTTCTGCCTGGGTCCGGGCTGTCCGGATAGTCCGGATCAGCTCCCGAAGTCTGATCGGAGCTGGCATTCTCTGGAAAACATGGAAGGAGGCGATATAACATTTAGAAAGGAAGGAAGCTGTTTAGGAGCCACAGCCTTTCTTGTGGCCTTTAACACCAGCTAACAGGATAGTGGCCAAAATAAATTTCCTGCAATATTAAAAGATAATATGAAATTTTAAAATGTATTTACATTTTCTAATACAAGAGCAGAAAGAAGAGAAACATGCAAACAGCAACATAACAAACGCTGCGATAAGAGGCAGAGATGTTGTAAGACTACGAATTGTTCAAACAACAAACTGTTTACATTAAAAACCTGCATCAGCCAAATTTCAGATAAATTCCTGGGTAAACCTCAAACCTGTCAGTACTAACAAACATTTTAACAAAACATTTTTCTAAAACACTACTAACAATGTTAGGCTTAAGGAGGCTAATGACGCTCAGTGAAGCATTTAAGTCAATAACGTTTACAGTTGTAGTGAATGTACAAGATCAGCCTTTCTCAACGAGTAGGCTGTAAAAATTGTCTCAGTATTGGCATAGGGAAAAAAATAGTTGTTATATGATCCAATTGCCAAATGGCACACTGTCTATTTTACTGCATTTTACAGCTGTTGGTGGAGCGCGTTTTAAATCCTTTATTTCGTTATTGATATATAGTTATATGATATATCTATTCCTTTATGTCGAGGCTCTTGACAGGGTGTCTGTCAGTTGGCTTTCTATTTCTCTCCGTGATGTTTCAGATATTTGGGGAATTACTTTGCTGCTGACACGTGCACAGGAGGGGACACTAACACTGCTCCGTTCTTATCATCAGGTGACGAAATCCAGAGTCAGTGGCTACTGAATATGACTTCTAATCTTTGGCAATGAACACTCCCACAGCTTTCATTGTCTCTCTGTATTCTTCTGAATTCATCACAACTTGTGTTTGGATGGTAGCAATAAGAAAATGCTGCATATTCACTAATGTGTGCGTCTCCTTGCTCCACCTGCAAGGTGTATGGCTGGATGATGGTGACATAAAAAAGACAGGTGTTAGAAGTGTTAACACTCAAGTAGTCGACAGTTGCACAGCAATGATCAAAAACTGCACATTGTTTGTTTACGGCCTTCTTACCCATGTCATCATACCAAACGCTGAATTAGCGGATTTGAGAAACGGCTATGCCTCTTTAAATTTGCTTCTTTGTCTCACTAATGCTCCCCAGGCCCAAACTGATTGATGCTTCAAATAGTTGCCCCATTCTTTTGGCGTAAAAGAGAAATTAAAATCAACCCTGAACTGCCTTTATCATTGTGGGCCATTGAAAATAGATTCCTCATGGCATGGCTGACACACATGCGGTCCAGCACACCACATCACTAAAACATGAGGTGATTAGAAAGACAACATGCTAGTTAGACAATTTAACTCTCCAAGTAGACGACTGAGAAGCTTGGGCGTGGTGTTCTACAATAGCACTGACACCCGAAGCCCCCCCCCACACACACACACACACACACTCACACACACACACACACACACACCACTTACATATTGCTTTCCATCCTTTTCCCAAAGTGATTGTGTGGAGACGGGCTACAAACCCCTGTGATGTGATGGCGACCTGTCCTGGGTGTTTCCTCACCTTTCATCCAGTGAGTGCGACTTTAGATAAGCAGTTAACGATGAATGATGGACATCCTGGAAGTACCAGCATGTCATATGCTGTGCTGATAATCAAGTGTCATCGTCAACCGCTTATCTTAAGTCAGGTCGTGGATCTGTTGGTGCTTGTCCCAGTGCTAATTGGGCAGAAGGTGGAGAAGTACCTTGGAGAGGTCATCAGTCTATCCTAGGGCAGGTACAGGGGTTTAAGGCCAGATGTCACTCTTGATACCCTGTGGTGAGTTAGAACCCACGGCCTGTGGCTTGTTAGTTGCTGAAGCACATGTTCTTCCCCTGAGTGACAGCAGCTCCCATAAGGAGGTGTGTATACATATCAAATATTACAAAATCAGTCGCTCTCGAGGGAGTTAAAAACTCAATATATTTTAGTTAAATTACTAATTTATCCACCCATCCATTGTCAATCGGTCACGGGGGAACTGGAGTCTATCTCAGTACTCATTGGGCAAAAGGCGGGGACACACCCTGTATAGTTTGCCAAGTTATCACAAGACAGGGCAGTCAGGGGAAACAGTGTCTCGCTCAAGGACACCTCGTCATGCTTCTCTGCAGGTGCGAGGATCGACCCTGCAACCTTCGGATGGCCAGACAACAGCTCAACCCACTGAGCCATGCCACCCCTAGACTAATTTATATGCTTTAAAAAAGGCTGTACATTTTTGAATCATTATTCAAAACTTCTCCCAACACCTCCAAGTGAACCAGTATATGTGGAATGAAACTAAAATGGTGGGTTGAACTCATAGTAGGTGGATTATAAGGACCACAGGTGGGGGCTGGAGGGCTGAGCTTATTCAACAGCTGGTCAGCACCAGCCCAAGGAACGCACAGCAACATCAGCTTTACTAAACCTTACTTAGCAAATACAAAAAGAGCCCTGTTCTTCTGTATGGCCTCATTGCAGCTTTCAAGGTTTCTATACTTTCGCCCAACTTCAACAGCTACACTGCGTGGGTCCATTGGTCAAATTATATATGCACTGTCTATGAGAAGTGGATATAAACAAAAACACATTGGTAATATTCTCAGATCATTTCTTATTCAAATTCTTAAAATGCAAGCCATTTCCCTATTCCAACATTTCCATAGATACTGCAGACTGAAAGGCAGAATGTTTGCAGCAACTGTGAGATTTGGAGAGTCAAACTAAAATGGCTTGGTCGTCCTGACAACCAGAAGAAACGGGGAGGGTCTTCATACCACACCTCTCTTTTCCACATGGAGCAGTCTACTTGTGAGTAGTCAAAATCATTAAACTAGAAATGTCATAGAAACAAAACAGACTAAACTGTTGGGTAATCTTAACAATGGACTTACGTAAGATTACTTCACACCATGATACCTTTAATAATGATAATTCCAACAGCAGATATTAATAAATTGGGTGCTGTGATACCAAGAGTGAAAGTGCTCTACTGCTTTATAGATAAATAGATCATTGGGTTGCTTACACATGAAAAAATACATGAACCCATTTGAGAGAAACCTCTCCCTGTATAATCTGCCATGTCATTATTCACATTGCCACTTGTTCGGTCAATGTTCACAGTAGATCACCATACAGTTTTCCTAAGTGCCTGGCACTGGATTACTCTAAACAATAGACTGCAGCACAGAATACAACAGGGATGAGTTAACATCCAAACAAACGTTACATATGTAGCCCCATCTGGTGAGTGACGAAACGTTTCTTAATAAACTTCTGATCCAGTTGAAGTGATTCACCTCTTTTTGTGATTATCTTATAGGGTTTCATATAGGGTTCTTTTAACTTTGAAAAATTCCATAGAGACGTATTCCCTTCATGTTGTCTTTAAACAGTCCATTCTCGAGTGAGTAGGAAACATGGGGGGCCTCCATGCTTTGTCAAAGACAATGACAACAACCGACATGATCTTATGAACACCGTTGGGTATCATATAGATGTTGGTTAATCTTATTCCAACTCCACTTATTGATTCCAATTCTTAATGATTATATGTCTCAATTAATTGAGGGGCAGTGTCAGAACAGTTCAAAAAGGAAAACTAAAAAATACCCTAAAAAGCCCAACCTTTATAGTTATGGTCATATTCCAAATTAAACTCATACAGTTTCATGGAACCTGCAGAGTAATTTACTGCGGTTAATTTTTTTAACTGCTATTAAATGATATGCCCCGAGATGGAATAGCTACCTGTCCAGGATTTTCCTTTGCCTTTCGCCCAATGAATGCTAGGATGGGGACCAGCAGACCCATGGCCCGACATCAGATATGCAGTTGACGATGAAAGATTGATTTAATTAATTAATTTAATATAAATCCATTCATTCTTTTATAGTCACTGCACTGTAACTGTAATACCGAAACCCTATCAAAATGACAACATGGCAACAGTCTAAAAGTAGATTAATTTAATGTTTGGGGAGCTGCACTCCATGTATGTGTTGACAAGAGAAGTAGAAAGGTCAAAGCAAACATTTATCTACCAAAAAAATATGTTACAGTGTTTTTGAGCAAATCTGACGATTTTTAAGTAAACTGATCAAGTAAAACTAGTTTGGTGTCAAGAATATAACAAATCTGATTTGAATTTCAGGGAGAACGAGACTGGTGCAACATGTCAAACATGGTACACTTGTTGATTTCTATATCATGCTGGTGAAGGGTTTTTTCATGCTAGTAATGAATCCTCTCTTGCATGAAATAGGTTTGGCACAAGTGCTATATTGTGCCAACCCATCATTTTTCAATCAAAATGAAGCCACACTTTTGACTGCTTAGTGTAGTCCATGATGCCAAGACTAGTGCGCTTACTACTATTATTGACCTTCCCACAAAAATAAAAGTATCACTTCAATTCCAGAAAAAGTACCACCATGTAGCTTAGGAGATAGAAATACATGCATGCATTCAGCCTGTATAACTATAGGCACAGAGGATAGCCAGGTCCTGGTACTGAATCTAGCACAAGTGAAATTTATCAAGGAGCCAATAAGCAGAATTGAAGTTTATGAAATTTTATGAGTCCATTTGAAAAAGAATCTAAGAAATTGTTTTCATTGTCCTACCTTACTAACACGTTTGTTTTTCCAATGTGTAATAACTATGGGGCAGAGGTAGGGTAGTCATCTAGTAATCGGAGCTTGGCGATTCAATCCCTGACCCCTCCAGAAAGCATGTCACGGTGCTCTTGAGCAAGTCACTGAACTTCTAACTGCTCCCAAGGTGCCGCTTGGCAGCTCTGCTCACTGCTCCTATACAATAGAATGGGCTAAATGCGGACGACAAATTCCACCACTATTGGTTGTGTGGCGATAAATCCATTCTTCTTCTTCAACTAGCAATTTTACAAAGTAAAACAAAGCTAATTTAACAAGTTCAAACAAGATTGGATGAGTCCAGGGTAGAACTGCCTTGTTGGCATCCAATTCAGTGACAACAGAATAGCTAAAGGCTAACAATTATGTGACATCACATGCCAAAGGCTTTTTCACAATTGCTCATGATCATCCATTCTCTGAACTGTAAACGCTTCTAATCGAACCATATTTGGATTCTGTTTAAAGGTAGAGTTCCCCTGTGCAAGACCACGATGTTGGCACATAACAGGGTACCAATAGCAGTTTTAAAACCCACTGTGGCTGCCCCTGAGAAACAGGGAACAAGCCAAAAAAAGGAATCTATAAAAAATATGTTGTATCAGTTAATCAACTGCTATTCAAAAACAATGTGGCAATTTTTAAAACATTTAACCCAAATCAAGTTGCCACTCAGTCTGTGCTGGAATCAGAAAACTAGCACAGGTCCAGTATGTCATCATCTCTAATTACCCATTTCCTAGTAGTTTCCTCTACCATGCTTACTTCCCAAAATGTTGAGAGTGAAGATTTTATTTATTCCATGGGTAAACTTGGGTGATGATGGCTGATGTGGTCGCTCCTCAGATAAAGTCAGAAAAATAGCACTTAAATAACATATAAATTTAGGTAGTGATTGTGGCAAAATAATATGCCAGTGACCTAGAATTATGTTAATATTAAAAGGACTGGAACTGTAAAATTGTTCACTCCTACTTTGTTTAAATGATACTTGATCGGATGTTTTGATGGAGAAGTCAGTCAGGCATATCAGGTATTAGAGCAGCAGAATAAGGTGAACAGATGTAGGGCAACTGATAAATCAAGAAAGTTGAGCAGTTGATCATTAAGGGGTTGTTCTGCACCATAGCAGTAAATACACATATAATAGGAACAGAAAACCCATTAGTATAACTAAAATACAGTGGTGAACTGATACAGATATCCTGCACCTTTCACGGCACCTGAAATCAATTAAGATGTGTTTAGACGTGTTTCCACTGATTGACATGAGAATTTCAAACGAACATTTCAATAAAATGGCCAAATATTGAAACGAAAATCTGAAATAATCACGTTTCTATCAACTGGTTAAGAGCGAATAAACTAGGCTATGCAAAACCTAGTTTTGCCAGAAATTGTTGTTAGAGGCTACTCTAAGCATGGCTGTATTTGATTGTAAAGATTGGGAACTGTGAACAAAACCAATCGTCTTGACAATGTAGCCGGGAGAAAGGTGAGATTGCTCCAGAAATGTGTTCTATATGATAAAGTTACACTTGCTCTTTCATGTCGGCTGTCATTGGCCATGTTTCATGCTGTCCGGAGATGACGACAAAGAAATGCGCGTTGTGGGAATATCCAGGAAGACGTCGACAACGGAAACAGCTGACCAGTCATGTGACTAAAATGTTCACTACGTCAGAACTATTTGGCAAAGGTGTTTCCACCATTAGGTACTTTAACCCTTTCAAAAAACAACTCAAGTCTAACTAAAAACTTTTTTGAGAAACTGATTGGCTGTTTTTTTTCCAAAATTGAACATTTCTATAACCCTTTTTCAATGCAATATTTCAAAAAGTGCGCAAAAATATGTTATGAAGACACGACAATTGAGTGGGTTCGAGACCCATTACTACCATAGTCGATGAGATAGGGTTAGAATTTACCTAAATACATGACAGAGAAAGAAGTCCTTGAAATTGCGGTTTGTTATCAACAAAACACAGGGTTCAAATCCCGGAGACCGCAGTCTCTAACCCTAGACGAATTAGACCTACCTACAGGGACCATATGTTTGGCCATATGTTTTACTTAGTCTGTCATCTCCCTTAACCATTACTATCGTTCTGAATATGAGCTTTCATTAAAGGAACATTTTGCTTAAAGCGTGAAAACTGCAGCAAAAATAAAGTTTGATTGAATGATCAGGACGTGTTGGAGTTGAGGCCTCCTGGAAGGGTAAAAAAAGACCTAGCAAGCTAGCCACAGTATCATGGTGATACAGACGCTCCCTGAGCCTGTCACCAGGGGCTCAGCTCACCCAAAATGCCACCGATGCAGCGGTAAACCGCGTCGGATGAAGCCAAGAGCAGCAGAGGGAAATTAAACGTAGTTGACGGCTCGTCAGAATTCATTTGAACTCCAAGCCAGTTTGTCTCCTCAGCTAGCCAAAACATGAACGCGTACATTTAACATTGGTGAGCTCCATGTCTTTAGCCTAGCACGTCACCACAGAACGTATATTGGTAACATTGATTAGCTCAGCAACCTTATGCCAGGGGGAGCAGCACAGAAACATACAGGGGTAATGTCGATTAGCTTAGCGCCTCTAGCCTAGCCCAGGACACAGCCATAACGTCTCCTAGTTTCATCTCTAGCCTGGATGCTAGTGATGCTAACAGTACTAGCATAGCCGCTGACGGACACTACCCAACGACTTCCTATGCAAGCGCCGCAAACACAGCTGTCAGCGGGGACAGAGGAAGAGGGTAACGGCAGTCGTCAAAATATTCACAATTCGTGTAAGAGTGTGTTTTGTCTGAAGTGCGGTACCAAGTTCGTACTTACTGGCCGTGACGGTACCGGAAAATAACAAGAATCTTCTCTGTTAGCAGCAGAGGGAGGAACGGACCAGACATTCAAAATGGCGGCCGGTCGAGCCTCAGCGCATCTACCTACCACGGGCGGAGGGATACAACGTGATAAGGTGCAGGAGGTTCGGTCGCAGAGGCGCGTACTCGCCTCCGTTGCGCAGCCTCAACTTTAACGTTTCGCAGAAACTCAGAGGATTTCCAGGCCGAACCCGTCCAGTACCGGCGCTGGCTATGCTACACCCCGCCGGACGACATGGGTAACGGTGCTGCTACGTCTTGTTGATGAGCGTGGTGCTGTGATTGTGTATGGTTCGCTTCCCGTCGCTCTGCGTTTGCACGGCGGCAACTGATGTTGAAAAGGGGGCAGTTAGGCCCTGGCTGCAGTCAGCTGGCTGTGGCTGACTAAACGAGGTTGATGTCGACCGGGTGCCGCTACAACTGGGGGTTCTTTTCACCTCGTCGTGTCGCTGTGGGTCTGTTAGTGCCCCTGCGGGCTTACTGGGCCCGGTTCTGTTTGATGAGGTGTCGTTTTTCCCCCCTCGGCGCCGCGGATGAATCACGATTTTCCATGTCGACGGTGTATTGCGGCTCATGCGTGGCAGTCCCTGATGACGAAAGCCCGTCACGTAAAGACGTTCCCCTGGTGGTGTTCTGGCGTCACCTGGTGGAGACTTAGCAATGTTTTATTATTTTAATGGTCTTCATTTATTCTATCAGTATACTATTATTATTCTATCGGTTTCCTATTCCACCAGTATTCTATTCTACTATCCTATCGGTTTCCTATTAATATCGTATTATTCTATTCGCTCTATATGTTTTCTATTGTATTAGTATCTTGTTATTATTCAATTTTATTAGTTCTTATCAGTATTCTATTGTATTCTATTATGATTCTATTATTATTTTATAGTATTATTTAATCTATTATTTGCATGTTCCGTTAGTATTCTATTCTATTATCATTCTATTGTTGTATTAATATTCCACATTTCCTCAGAAATGAAATTGATCACAGATAACAAAAAGTCAATATAAAGTTTGGGGAGGGATTCAAGTCAATTGTCGTTCCTCACGCCCCTCGGTGGGTTCGAGCCCTATATTCATATAATGTTGGATTAGAATATTACGATAATCTGCTACGGAACAAATGTACTATTACTAATTACTATCCCACCATACTTCATTCATACTATTATACACTAGTATCGCTACTATTAAATCTTACAAATGAACTAATGCTGTAACAGGTTGTGTTGCTGGCTGTGTAGAGCTGTCCCCGGGCCTTAATTTGTAAATCTGGAGGTGCCGGAGCAAAAAGTCTCCCATGACAGTGACACCCAGAGCCTCTGAGAGGTCCCGGAGCGAAATAAACAACCAAAAACCGTTTTAAAAAGTCACTCGTGTCGCATTATGGTGGAAAATACTCGGAAATGTTGGTCTCGACTGCCTTCGTTGATGTGATTGGCTATTATCGCTGCATCATCTACTGTAGACATTAGTGATTTTGGGGGTAGGGACAACTGTGTGTGTGTGTGTGTGTGTGTGTGTGTGTGTGTGTGTGTGTGTGTGTTATTGAGGGATTTTTTGTTGCTTTTGTCATTAAGGGCTGCCAAAGTAATGTCCATCTGGCTGTGACATTTTG
>OMLC01057360.1:0-12365 GCA_900302585.1 Regalecus glesne
GTGTGTTAGTGAGGTTTGAAGGTGAATGGTAATCAACAAAACTTGGGTTGAAGAAAAGAAAACAGGAAGTGATGCAAGATCCCTTCCTCTCGTTTCATTTGATCACCTTGGTCCTATTGGAGCCACCATTGATGGTGACCACTATTCGAACGCTGCGGCCTTCTTTTCGCAGGTTTCCTTCATAGCCGTCGTCCAGGAGAATATCTGGAAGCATAAAATTAACAAAATCTAAAATGTCTCCACTTCACGGGAGACTCGTCCTCATTTACACGTCAAGTCAATAGACTTAAGATATACATGAATGTGTTTTTTATGTGTGTGTGTGGGAGAGAGAGAGAGAGAGACAGGGAGAGAGAGAGAGAGACAGGGAGAGAGAGAGAGAGACAGAGAGAGAGAGTCTATATATACACATACATATAGAAGCTCAATCTGCCCAACCAGTGCAATAAACCAGTGGGTCTAAGTGGTTAAGAATGTCCAATGGAATGGGAAACAATGACATCACATCTGACAAATGAGGAAATGTCATAGTTGAATTTTGATTTGGTCATTGTCTCCGTTTGTATCTTGGTAGAAAAGGACACTGATGAACATCTCTCATTTTGTGTTAGTTTGAATCTGTAGAACTGAACATTGACTAAATCTAGATTCCAGTCAGAGACTGAAGATGCCCTCTACTCTACTGCATCTGCCCCAGGCTTCTGAGTCGGGGTAGTAACAGCCCTTTGGCCCAACTCCTCATCTTCTTACTCCTCCTCCTGCTCTCAGACCCTCACTTGATTCATTAATGAAGACCCGAGTCCACCAAGAGGAGCTGCTCTCTTTATGATGATTAATTACCCTGAGGGTTTCTGTGTGAGCATGTTCGTTTCAGTGCTTATGTATCTATAAGAGTGTGTGTGTGTGTGTGTGTGTGTGTATGTGAGAAAGTAATTCAGTGTTAGTGTCTATGTGTGCATCTGTACAAGTGAAGTGTCTGCGTGTATCTGTAGAGGTGTATTCTATAATATATATGGGGAAGCATAGCTCAGGAGGTAGGGTGGTCATCTTGTAGTTGGAAGATTGGTGGTTCGAAAGTTTGTCAAAGTGTCCTTGAGCAAGACACTGAATCCCTAACTGCTTGGGACAATGGATGTAAATTAGTCTGATAGCTAAATCTGGCATATTTACATTCATTTATATGCTCTGTCCCAATAAAAGGATATTATTATTTTATTATATGTCTGTCTATTCAAGTGAAGTGTGTTCATATGTCTCTGTGTGTATTTGTTTGTGTGTGTGAGAGCATGTGACTGGTGATGGGATGTGTGTGCTTGTGTCCTTTGCGTTAAGGCAGTCAGGGCACCAGAATTTCATTGTATTCAAATACACATGACAATAAAGTTGAATATGTGTGTGTGTCGGTGTGTTTGTCAGGCCCCTGCTGTGAGCCCAGCAGGTGTGTGCATCTCTGTATCTCATCACTTTCTGCTGCTCAGCACTAACAGAAATTCGCCCTGTTCACTGTGAGAAGGGTAGAGACGCCTTATCGTCCCCACCAGTCAGTGAATGTGCTCAGACACACTAACCAAACTTAAACCAGCCACCGCGGTACTCATGAACACAACAGAGTAGCCTTTACAATGACGCAGCAGCAGGTTAATCCCATCGATTGCGAGTTGAACGAAAGAGAGACCCTGAATAAATCTGTCCCCTCTAAAAGATTATAGTGATGTTTTTGGAGAAAGATTTGACTGAAGGTGAAGTAATCCTGATTCTCAACTCCAGCTAGCCATCAATCTATGAATGTACACTGTAGGAAAACTCTCCATTAGCAGCCATAATAATGAGTGGTCTTCTGCTTGTCTCTGAAATAATCACAACAATAACCTCCTTTATAGGGACAAGGCATATTGATGAACATTTAGAATGTAACTATGTCAGATTTAGCCACTGGGGTAACTTTCATCTATTCTCTCACCTTGGGACCCGTTAGGGGCTCAGTGTCTCGCTCAAGGACACTTTGACATGCCCTCTGACGGAACCAGAGATTGAACCACCGATCTTTTGATTACCAGACGACCCCCCTACCTCCTGAGCGATGCTGCCAATAAAATGCAAAGCCCAGGAGAACTGTATGTCCATTCTGGATCTTCTAATTTGACTGGCTCACCTGACATGATGGTATCTGTGATGTTGAGGTTGTTGAGTGACAAGCCAAGTGACTGTCGTGAAGAGGAAGAGGACGTGCTGGAAGTCTCTGATGGTGGCCGGGCTGTCTTGATGAGTGTGGCTGTGGGCGTGGCATTTCCACTAGATTTGAGGCGGTCATTCTCCGCTTTCAGCATCTCGATCTCATTCTGTCAGCCGGAGAGAAAAAGAGAATAGAATGCAAAATGAGGTGGAGCTATTTGAAAGAACTGGCAGGAATACATACTTCCTAGTTGACTCATGACATCAGTGCATCAACAGAGACCAGGTCCCACCCATTTCTAATCCCACCCCCCTTGCTTGACTCAAGGTTAACCTCCGACCTCACCTGCATGCGGTTCATGGCCTCTCGGATCTGATCAAGGTGGTGGGCGGAGCTTAGTGCCTCAAGCCTGATGTCCGTAAGCTTGAGCTCCTTCTCCCTCAACTCATTCTTCAGCTGCAGGATGATCTCAGCCTCCGCCTCCGTGCACTCGCACAGCCTGTTACCGTGGTTACAAACACAGAAGGAAGGGGAGAGGGGAGCAAGGCAGGGAGGGGTCAGCTCATGGGTTTGAATATTAACACAGAATCACACATGGAAACACACAAACATACTGCAGGGAAATGCAGACGACTGAATGAGGGAGACAGTTAGAGAGACGCAGAGACACAGATAGAGACAGAGAGACACACACACAGACAGAGAAATAGACCAAGAGAAAGAGAGACAGAGAGATACACAGAGAGCACGCTGAGGTTTGTAGGAAAACAGTGAAAACAGAAAGTCCTCACACTGAGTCACTATAGGTCTGTAATGCATCAGTGAGAAAGGATGCCTAAGGAAGCACTCCTGCTATAACATCCCGTCTGTGACAGGATATACAGGACCTCCACCACATATCTACTACTACTACTCCTGGTAGAGGTTCCCACAGCAGATCATCATCTCCATCTCTTCCTGTCCTCTACATCTTCCTCTGTCACACCAGCCACCTGCATGTCCTCCCTCACCACATCATAAACCTCCTCTTCTACAAATACTACGACGATAACTACTAATGACACTATGACTAAAAGTACTCTTACTACTACTGCCACTATTTCTACTCTGACTACTACTACCAAAACCACCACCACTCTGACACATGGAGACACCGAGTCGATCCTGAGGACACACAAGATCCCAGCTGGTGCACACGTGCATGGGTCAATGTGAGCATGCATGTCACATACAAGTCACCATTCTAAAAGAAGAGCTCCTCGTTCACCTGTCAGAGAGGTGAGCAGCTCCCAAGTGGAGGGCAGGGCAGCAAAACCAGCACCATCTTCTTCTTTTGAAACTTTAGTTTTTAATGAATACTGTTTCACATGTTTTAATGGGGGCGGTATAGCTCAGTGGTTAGAGAGGTCGTCTGACAATCAGAAGGTCACAGGTTTGATCCCCGGTCCTGCATACAGCATGTCGAGGTGTCCTTGAGCAAGACACTGAACCCCTAACTGCTCCCCGAGCGCCATATGTTGGCAGCTCACTGCTCCTATACAATAGGATGGTTCAACAATGCAGAGAAATCCACATTTCCCCTTGTGGGACTGATGAGGGAATCATTATTATTATTATTATTATTCTACACTCATCTTCAGATTCTTGCATTTCGTTCTCTCACTTTACTGAATGTACATCTGTTTAATATCATATATAATCACCTGTCATTATAACTGTAATCACCATCTTCATCATCAACTACTCGTTCATGACCTGCACTTGCTGTTCGTCTTCTGATCCAGCTGAACAGATTCACCTCTTTTGTGATTTCCCTACCTGGATTATTGAGCATGCATCAAGACACTTGCTGTTCGTCAGTTTGGTTGTAGGTCTCATGGTAAGTGTAGCTGCAGCATAGTTGGTATTGTGTCATTGTTGTGGGTTGTGGAGTCATCCTGGAGCTTATCACAGCGCTCACTAGGCCTAAGGCAGGGAAACACCCTGGACAGGCCACCAGTTCACTGCAGGCCAGGTGCGGGGGAATGATGCCAGATGCACTTCCGGACACCCTTTTAGGGTTTCAAACCCGCAGCCTCTGGCTCGTTAGTTCCCAAAGTGTGTATTCTACCACGGAACTACTGCGGCCCCCTGTATTCAGTAATTAACAATCTAATTCCTACTAATTTAAGCCGCTCAGACCTGTCTCTGTCAGCAGTACAGTCAGCCCAGCTACAGACCATGTGATCAGTGTCTGACAGCCTGATTGGTGCAAAGTTAAGCCACATAACTCACGGCAGTATTTGTCAGATGTGTACATATTTCTGTTAAGAAGTTTATCACCAGTCTAATAAACTTCTGTGCAAATGGGGCACAGTAAAGACTGAGACTATCATTTGGCAGGTTACACTTTGTTTTTTACCATCAGCACAGAGGAAATAGGAGAGATAGCTCAGTGGTGAAGTGTGCACTTCAGGAACTGATGAGCCAGAGGCTGTGGATTTGAACCCATCGTGGGGCATCAGGAAGGGCAGCTGGTATTATTCCCCTGAACTCTATCTAAATCTGTGTTCACCTCTATAATGTGGGGACGACCTGTGACACGTAAAACATGCCTTGAGGAAATCCATCACCGAACATGGAAACTCTGCATTGATAAAGTCACGTCAGGCTTTCCTGAGTGACACACCAGGTCAAACTACAGTACAGTAAAATTCACATGGCCGATAAACATTTTCTATTCTTGCTGGTATGTTTCATTTATCTTACGGCTCCATTCCGTCATTTCAGGTCATGTCTACATGCCAGGGAGGTCGATCACCACCCGTTCTTTTCATGCAAGAACTTCCCACAGCAGGCCGAGCTCCCAAATGACACCGACATGGCGAAGGGAAGTCACGCTAACACACGCCTCTGCACACACAATCTGTGAGCATGCCACACGCACGCACGCACACGCACGCACACGCACACACACACACACACACACGCACAGACACACACACACACACACACACACACACACACACACACACACACACACACACCCCAAAGCAGCCTGTTACCGGGATTGGTGCTTGTAGACCACATGACCGTTTTGCTTTTTCTTTGGTATCCGAATAGGAGAGGACTTAGTATTGCAAACACACTTTCTACAGCAGGTACGGGGGACATGTGTGAGAGAGAGACAGGTGTATGGAGAGGTCGAGAGAGAGAGAGACAGAAAGACGAAGAGAGAATGAAGTAAAGATAAAATCACAGAGAAGAATGTACACGTCTGTACTGTATGAATGAATACATGGATCTATCTCTGTCAGTCTATCTGTCCATCCATCCATCCATCAGTCTGTACATCGTGCCTTTAAACCATCTATTTGCTTTAAACTGGGTTCATTTATTTGTCTGAAACCAAAGTCAAACTCCATGCATGTGAAAATCTAAATGGCCAATAAACTAACTGTCTGTATTTCCATTTGGATGTGTGTGTGTGCAGACTCACTCTGTGGTGGAGGGGGACGAGCGCAGCATGGGGATGCTGCCTTGCCTGTTGGTGTGTTGGAGTTTTGGCGAGGACGGCTGCGAGTCACTCATCTCCTCTGCCTCATCGTGCGGTGACTGTGACTTGGTCTTCTTCTTACTGAAAGCTTGTTTGAAGGAGCTGCGTAGCTGCACAACACACACACACACAGACACACATGCACGCACAAATACAAACAAAACAGTCAGTCTTGCCAACAGCCCCCAGACCAGTTCAAATGTGTGATGTCACTTCCTGAAACACCACTTCAGGTGAGGTCACATCCTGCTAGACAAGGTAGTCACTGTGCTTTTTCCAAGCAATGGTCACTGTCTGGTTTTGAATGAATAAGGAGGCAGAAAGCAAAACAACTTGGGGTACGGGGCAGGGGCCAAAACCAGGGTGTTTAATAGGGCCCTGAAAAAACGAACAGGCAGTCCAAATGGAGTTAGGAGGAAGGGTTGAGATGTGAGGGGGAGGAAGAGGAGGAAGCCATTTCCATGCTGAGGTTTCTGGAAAGGGGAGGGGGAAGGGTTGGGAGAGGAGCGAAGGGGGGAGTTAGAGGAGGATGATTGACAACCACTACAGACAAACGGCAGATGCACTCGGGGACCACTGACCTGTGCCGGGATGGAGTCAGCCACCTGAAGATGCAGAACACACTCAGAGTTAACCCTGGGCATCACAAAAAACCACATGCTAAACACACATGACGGGCTCTGCCCACTTCTGCCTGTACACGGCTCTTCAGCAACTCATGTCTGCTCATGAGTCTATTTGTTATAACCATGATCTGTGTGAAGACGGTGAGGCTCTTAATTGACACACTGACAATTCTGGAGATGATTATGATTCATATTATTCTCTTCATGGTCCATAATCTTAAACCCTCCATTCTCTTCAATCCAAGTGTGTGTGGGTGTGTGTGTGGGGGGGGGCGACTGCGTTTCAGTGACAGGACGGCCATTTTGAGGTGCTAACCAGGAGAGTGAAAGCTGGCTGGAGGTTTTGCACTAGAATAAAATAAAAAGATAATAATAATGAAGCTGAGAAAGAACAACAGAATGGTGGATTCAATCTTTCTGCCTTGCCAACTTGTGGCTATGCCCTAAAGATGACCGAAAAGGAAGGAAGGAAGAGAAGAGGCATCAAACAGTTGAATAGAGAGAAAGAGGAAAGAGCCAGTGCGATAAAGAGAGACAGCATATTTCAGAGGAAAGGAGAGCCCCAGAATAGAGGGAGCGAGGGAGTTAATAGATACAAAGTGTGAGACACTGTGAGAGCGAGAGAGAACTGTTACATGAAGATAAGCGACTGTATGATGGCATAACAATATGGAGGGAGGGGGAGTCGGAGAAACAGGAAGACAGAAACTATCAGACTTCTGATGCATTCAGGTGTGTTATCATCCATGCAGAAGTGGACAAGCAGCTGAAAAGATTACAGGTTTGATCAACCATTAAAATCAACTCAGAGGAAATGTCAAAAAACTACCAAGATTTTCAAACCAGTGTCTGAAAACCATGGTGGTTTATATGGTGGTTAAATGAATCCACCAGCAGAAGACTGTGGCTGCACTGTGAAGCTCCTAGTGTCTACCATTATAGCACTGCTTAAACTTCAGGAGAGAGAGGGGCAAATAAATAGTGTTTTTGTTTATCATGAAAGTTAAAAGAATAACAAAGATGAAAATATAGGAATTACTACCAGTCACTGAGCGGCTCTAAAGAATAGTATGTCGTCCAAATGCTTTTCACAAGAAAACCAGAGGGGATCCTCACTGTGTTACCCTGCATAGATTTCTCAGTCAATCTGAGGATATGAACCAGCAACCTTATGAGCATCTGACCTCTCCTCCAGCCTCCACCCTCTCATGTTGCAGCACTGTATTTTACAGCAGATTTGAAAAATTAAAGTGGTCCTCAAATGATAATTTTGGAATAGCTGAGGGCCACGCTTGACCCTCCATCAGCCCTTGCTCCTATGCATGGCACCCCAAATATGCTTAGCAACCAACATCCCCTCCCTGTCACCTAGCAACACCGGAGAGGGAGGAGACCTGGATGATGCTCGGAGAGACGGGAAAATGTTTTAAAGAATCCAAGAGCACTGACCACATTCAATTAACTGAACCAGTATAAAAAAAAGGTGTGTGTGTGTGTGTGTGTTTATCAAAAAGAGGGGATTGGTAACTGGATCTGGTTTGATAGGCTAAATGGTTTAAAGTTGGCCCCCCATTACATACAATTGAATCACCCCTCCATCCATTGTCAACTGCTTATCTGAAGTCGAGTTGTGGAGTCATGTTGGAGTCCATCCCAGTGCTAATTAGGTGAGGAAACACCCCAGACAGGTTGCCATTGCATGGCAGGACATGAGCAGTAAGGGGTTCAGTGTTTTGCTCAAGGACACCTTGACACACTTTCTGCAAGGACTGGGGATTGAACCACCAATCTACCATACCATCTAAATCCTCTGGGTTTGAAAAATTAGAGAATCCGGTATGGGATCAAACTTTGTCCTGTTTTTCATGTCAGAACAAATGGAGCCACGTTACGACAAACACATGTTCTTTTTGAAAGTATCCCAATATCAGTAAGTTGTCTGCTAACCCATGTGAAATAACTCAAAGGTAAATAAGGTGTACGTGAGTAGTGAGGTCACCCTGATGCTGATTAGTCGCTCTCTGTCTAGCCCTAACATTCAACAGGTCCAGTTAAGTGGTTCTTATGTACTCCCTCTGACAGTTGGAAACATACCCAGCTCTTCTTTTTCTTCTTCTTATCTTCAGTATCCTTGCCCAGACTGGTCATACTAGAGTGACTGGCAGCGCTGTTTATACTGGACATGCTCTCCGATGAGTGCTGGCGTCTGATCCGCAGGTCTGCAAAAACACACACACACACACACACATGACACCTACTGTACATCCTACATGAGAGAACACACGAGCTGTAAATGTTCCTGTCTGGACCCGTTTCTGTGCTTTATAAGAGAGATGGCTACGTGTTCTCCATTAGATAGAGTTCTTTCTACATGTGCTTGGTACGTAGGAGCAGATCTACTACAAAACCTACAAGTCATATTTCCTCTCTAATGCAGTAAAATGTATTTAAAAAATACAAGAGCAAAGCTTAGGTGTGCAGGTCAGAGCCAATAGTGTAGTTTGGTGCTGTTACACTTCAGTTAGGTTAGTTTACTGGGTCATATTCTACCATAGTTTAGTTTAGCGCATGGTAGTTTAAGTGATGTCGGACATTTTTTTATTCCCTCACCAGTCTCGCACGGGAAATTTGGATTTCTCTGCATTTTAACCCATCCTATTGTCTAGGAGCAGTTAGGGGTTCAGTGTCTTGCTCAAGGACACCTCGACATGCTGTATGCAGGACCGGGGATCGATCCTATAACCTTCCGGTTGCCAGACGACCGCTCTACCCACTGAGCTATGCCGCCCCCATAGTTTGGTGTTATTTCAGTTCTATGAAGTGTGTTCTAACTTTGAGTCAGATAAAGCCTCTTAGATTTGAATTCTGTCATGTATAATATACCCTAGCTTAGGTCAGTGTAGGATAGCTTAGTTTGGTGTAGTTTGTAAGTTACATCAAGTATTTTGTGTGTGTCTATTGGGCTGGGGTGGGGTATCTGTACCTTTGTGCAAGTGGGAGGGTCCATTCAGGGCCTCTTGGATGGCTGTCTGAGCATCTGTATTTTGAGTCTTCAACATTTCTATCGTCTCTCGCAATTCAGCCAACTCTGACTCCTGAGAGAGAGAGAGAGCCAGAGAGAGAGAGAGAGAGAGAGAGCCAGAGAGAGAGGGATAGGGAGAGGGGGGGTAGAGAAGAAACGGCAGGGAAAAGAGGTTTTTTAACAATCATTCCATCACTGAACAACATCAATCCATCATCAACCATTCATCTGAAGTAGGGTCGTGGAGGCAGCAGTTCCAGCAGGGGACCCCGAGAAGCAGCAGTGGAGTGACAGTACATCGTCACTTATTTTGAATGAATATCTGAAAGTTGACATTTCTGAAAACGATTGCTGAACAGAAACCAAAGAGTGAAAATATTTGAGGGACATGAAGCAATAATTTGACGAAGATCAAATCAGGATCAGCTGGATCAGCTGTCTCCTGGCAATGTGATGCACACAGCATCTAAAATCAATCATCCGGTATCACGATTTGGCTCTTCAAGCAAGGCTTCTCTCCTTTCAAACACATGCACAACATGGCTGATGGCTGTAAGGAGCAGCAGGAGCTGCAGTGTGACTTAAACAGTCTGCCCTTCATTTGTATAGCTAATGCCTGGTGGTGTGTTTGTGTGGAGGTAGGGATTGTGTTTCAGGGTTCAGCCAATCCATAATAAATGATGGTTTTTAGATAACTAGGTCTGATACGTCTTCCAAGAGTAGAGGAGATAATGTGGAGGTATATTGAGGAAGGTACGGGTCCTTCAGTAGATTAACCCGTGACATGCCACCTGCTGCCAACAGAAAAATGACACATACTCTCCATTGAATAAATACAATCAGATAGAGGTGGCCTGTGTTGGCCCACTTTCACAAAGGCCCTTGTGGTCTGTAGAGAGGGTGACTAATTAGAAGTTGGGGATGGCCTTGTTTGACAAAGACATTCCTTTCAGACCCCATCAACTTCATTTTACAGAGGATTAAAACTCAACAGAGCTCATCAGCATTGTGCCTGTGTGTGTGTGTGTGTGTGTGTGTGCGCGCGCGCGCGTTTGACAGAGATGTGTCTGAGTCCTGATGTGAAATGTAGCTCCTTCTCCAAAACCTGTCCATGTAAAAAAAAGGGGGAGCACTGCAATGAGCCTCCAACTTCATGTGTTTTGTCTATTTCCTATGGCCGAGTGTCAAATTCTTGTTCATCTTGACAGTGAGTGAAACTTTCTCATGCAGGAATGATATATCAACTTCCATCCATCCATCCATCCATCCGTCGTCAACCACTTATCCGAAATCGGGTCGCAGGGGAACTGGAGCCTATCTCCGTTCTCATTGGGTGAGAGGCGGGGTAAACCCTGTATAGGTCACCTATCACAGGGCAGAGCAGTTAGGGGAACAGTGTCTTGCTCAAGGACACCTCGACACTCTTCTCTGCAGGACCAGGGATCGAACCTGCAACCTTCCAATCGCTAGGCAACTGTTCTACCCACTGAGCCATGCCGCCTCCATGTCAAATTCCAAATACAAATTGTTACAAGTGCTGGGAATGTATTCTAATATTTCAAACACATGAGGAAATCTTGTCATAAAAAGATCAATTCAGTGTTGACATGACATTCAGCATTGCAGTTGAGGCAGATTGGTCATCCAGTAATTGGATGATTGGTACATAAATCCCTGGCCCCTGAAAAAAGTGTGTCCTTGCGCAAGTCACTGAACCCCCAACGGCTCCCCAGGCACTGCAGATGCCCATACTGCTCTTCACTGCTCTTACATGACATGATGGGATAAATGAACAAAACACATGTCGTTGTGTGCATGTAAAATGACAAATAAATAAAGCTTCTTCTTCCTGATTGAAGTAGTTTAGAAACAAGTGAGTATGTTTTTGATAGATTTGTTTTGTACACTCAAAACTTTTGTATGGGTCAAAGGTCAGAGCCGGAACTCTCTTGTCATCAGATTCTGAGGAAGGGGGTGAAAAGGATAGGGATGAACAGAAATAGAGACAGGAGAGGACAAACAATGAGTGCAGGAAGTCAGAGTGATGGAGATAGGAGCAGGAGTGTTCCTCATTTGACTCCTGTTACCTTTTGCTCAGCGGTCATGGTGAGACTCTGCAGGCGACACGTCATGTTACCCAAGCTCTTCTCAAAGGCTGCAACCAGGTGAGCCTGCAAAAAAACACACACACACACACACACACACACACACACACACACACACACACACACACACACACACACACATAGCAGGAGTCAGTATGGATAAAGGGTTCAGTTTCCACAAAAAGCATGGAATGACAGAGAGAAAGAGAGAGATGGCGTAATTGTTGCATATGCTGGAACTCAGTTAGTTTGCTTATGGCTCCAGGAGAGGTTAGATGACATTGACCACAGGCCCCCTGGTGGTGTAGGGGGGTAAGACACCTATGTTCAGTACATCTCTGTGTCATGCAGTCGGGGGTTTGAATCCCAGCTGCACCGTTTCCAACCACAGCCAGAGGTCCATAGTTAGTGGGTCATAATGGGCTAAGCCTCACATGGGTATAGGGGTTAGGTTGGATAAAGTATTGTGGGTTCACTAGTGTCCCCCTCTGGGTGGTCCAGGCCTCTTGGTTAAGTGAAGGGAAAGTACTCTGCTTCATTCTCCTCTGACGGCCAAGCACTGTGCTTTCCCCACCAGACCATGATGTGTGGACTAGTGAGGGCTAGTGGTCATGTGACTTGGAGGAGACACACGCTACCACTTCCTCCTTCCTGTTGATGTTCTAGAGGGGATCAAAGAGACTGACCCAGCAGTAGGACACTCAGGGAAATCAGGTGGGGAAAAAGTGGATCAAAATTAGGGGGAAAAAGAAATAATTCCTCTTGGTATAGTTTCAGTACGAGCAATTCAGCCGATTCTCACAGCTGACCCTTTCAGAAGGAGGGGAGGAGTCACAGTGCAAAGGGAGATAGCAGACAGAGAGGAAAATAGATTTGAACACAGACAGAGATGGACAGAGGTAAC
>OMLC01057362.1:0-12651 GCA_900302585.1 Regalecus glesne
TGACACACATCCTTCAACACACACACACACACACACACACACACACACACACACACACACACACACACACACACACACACACACACACACACACACACACACACACACACACAATGTAAATACTACAGTGAGACCGCTGTAAGTGCTACTCTGATAACTTGTTTGACTCACTCAGTCTTGCGGAGGGAGAGCTCTTGTTTGGCCTACGTCTGGAGGACACAGCACAGCTCAGGCCAAATAATTCATTCGGCCGCGTCTCCGGTCGTCTGTGTTAAACAGAAACTCACCGCATATGAAGGACATAAACCTGGCTTGTAGTTTTTTTTAAGCCCACGTAATCCAATCGGCGATGAAATTGCGGAAGTCTCACGGTAGGAAAAAGAAAACTTTGTTCCTCTAGCGCTGGAAAAACAAAAAGAAAAACAAAAAGCTTAACAACCCACTTTCCAGGTGCTTTCCCGTTCGAGTAAACGAAAAGCCTACATAGTTTTGTTAAATACAAGTTTAAACAGGCCGAATCATCTTTTTCTAAATACCTGAATAAAAAAAAGAAAATCAAAGAAAAGTGTCTTCTCGTTTAGTTAGATTCCAGTCTTGCTTACCCCCCCGAGTCGTGCCAGTGTGTTTGGTTAACAAGCGGCCGCAGCTACTTCGAATCCCTACACCCACTTACAGGTAAACGATGACGTCATGCGAGGCGGATGTGTATTTTGGAGAATTTTTCAACGTTCTTTATTCCCGGGAGTCCATGAACATTAACAATACGTACAGTCAAAACCGTCTACAGCGAGGGTAAATAAACAAACGTGCAGTAACGTGATGTGGTAAAATATGACAGAGCTATACACATTCAGAAGAAACATCGACCCATAAGAATTTTGTCTGCCGTGGGGTTATGAGTGGCTAACCATCTGAATACGAACTGGGGTATGTTATCCCCGGGTGGGTACCTGGAGGTTGACGTTGAATGACCCAGAACACCCGATGAACCCAGGAACGTACGTCCCTGAAGATGTGTCAAAGAGCCTCGGCAGATGCATACAGATGGATCAAAACACAATTGATTTTAATTGTCTTCTTATTTCGAAGGTCTCTTATCGTGGTGCCATAATGACGGAGTCAACATTTTGCTTTTTATTATGTGTGTAGAATTTTCCCAATAACAAAATCAACTGCACGAAAAGGTTTTTTCCCCTTATCGTTACTTTCAAAAAATATTAAAAGGGTTGTCTCATTTTGTTTCTAAGTTGTTTCTTGCTGGGAGGTTTTATGTAAGGAGGCAGAAGGAGACAGATCGGTGCATAGCCAGCATGTGTGTATCACACCCATATATTTCATTCTGTCCCATTTTCCCCTCTATAGGAACAATTAATCTCCTTCTTATTGTAAAACTGGTTTAGCAGGCCTGTCAGAGGTATGAGTCCACAGCTTATTCATATGCATTATTTATTAGAATTAGAAAAAAAGGAAACAGAGAGTTACATGTAGGAATATGTTTATTGAATTCCTGAAAACGGAGAGAGCTATATTAATGCCTGTAAGGTGTCAATATGTCTATTCAAGGGCATCATTTCCAAAGTCCACCGAGGCAAATTGTTAATTTGTGACAATGGGCTATACAAATAAAATTGATTTGACATGTCACCCCACTTTTCAAAATCCTATTTTGTTCCCAAAGACTTTCAAACTCTTATATATAAATAAAGCAATGATTGAATAACTCAGCTCAACATGTGAAGTTCAGTAAAGTTATAAGTTAAACAATACAGAAAGATACCTTATTACTATGTATGTTTAGCATGATGACCAAATTATTTCACAAATTTTCTATTGTTGCCACAGTCCCTAAATGTATGGAGAAATGCAGGATATTGGATTCGATTCAGTTTTTTTTCAGCGGGCCTACCCCTAGACCCCCGTCCCCCCACCTTCTCAAGCCCAAGTTACACCCTTGCATATATCTAGACACACACTGTATATAAATGACATGCACTGCATAGCAAGTACATGGTTATAATACAATTATATAATTCAGTGTTTTTGTATAAATCAATTTTACCGAGTCATACACTTATGAGGAGCAACGCAATATTACTTATGCACTTACATCCAACATGCATTTCCCATGCCATGAGGTGAACATCTCTGACATAATTTTTGTCATTCCTCCAACTTGCTCAGAGGAACCAAGGGCCTTGATTATAAAGGATTAAATTACAAAGGAGTTCAACTTCTGATTATAATAATTCAGTGTATCCCATGTGCTCCGAAAGTTGCGACAATCAAATGATGATGAGATCTCTCCCGTGAAAGCCCATTGGGATGGAAAGATAGATGAACAGCCTATGAAATAAAAAAGGCACTTATGAGGTGAGCTCCTTAACCTATGTATACTACAGTGCTGAAACAATCGGTCGATTTAGGTGTCTAGTCGACAGAAAATAATACAATTCATATGTCCTGACATGACAATGGATAAAGGTTTTACTGTTGCTGGTCTTAGTGGAACAGTTAAAAGACATCCCTTTGGATACCCGTTTAGGCATTTAGAACATTTTGTATATTCTATAGACTGAATGATTTAAAAAAAACATTGAAAATGTAGCCCTACAATAAATTATCAGAAGCCAGAGAGCTCAAACAATTTTTTTTAAAGCACTAGAGCACTATCAGATGTTATTTTACCTTCATAGGAGGACCTAAATATTTATATCTGTATGTGTCAGTTCATTCTGGTCTTATTTTTGGATCATAGGTTCATGGGAGGCGAGGTAGTCACCTGTTTAAGCTGTGTGTCTGTTGGTATCGGAGCGATACAGGTGTCAGATGGTAGTTGGGGTGAGGGAGCTTGTCCAAAATGTCCTGGTACCCTCCCCACAGAGCTATTTGTGGATAGGTGCCTCAGACGAGGGTCAGAGTCCATCTCATAACGGTAATGATACCCCTCCATCACATCCCGACAAGCATCTCTCGTGTCTATGATCCACTGTTTCATGCCTTTGCGGTTGAGATACAGCACCAAGAGAAAGATCAGGCCCACAAACCCCAGCACCAACCCCAGGAAGACATAGGAAGTCTGTAGGGAGAGGTCAGTCACCACAGCGGGGGCAGGTACGCTGCAGCCAAGAGCCTGGATCCTAAGCCCTCGCAGATGAGCATCGTGCAGTTCTCTGGGCAAGGCGCACCTCAAGGCTTCTACATCTGCCACCTGGACCCAGGAGTTGTTCAGCCAGGTCACCAAGTCACGAATCTCACAAGAACACACATAGGGGTTGTGACCCAAAAAAATGTGGCCGTGTCCCAACCTCCCCAGCTCTCTCAGTCCATCAGCTTCGAATGTCCTGAAGGCATTGCGGGTCAGGTCCAGCACCTCCAGGTGGTTCAGCCCAGAGAAGGTGCCATTGTAGACAGCTGCTAAATAATTACTGGTGAGGAGGAGATGTTGCAAGTTGGGAAGTTGGGCGAACATACCTGGAGGCAATAGGACTAGATGGTTTCCAGAAAGGTCCAGGCGGAGAAGACCTCCAAGGCCACCCCAGCGCAGGGCGGTGGTAAGGTCAGTCAAGGATATGGAGTTGTACAGTGCCTGGCTGAGGTTGAGCTCTCGAAGAGAACTGCCAGGTATACTGAGAGCCTCTGGATGGATCAGTGCCAGTTGGTTCCTGCTGAGATCCAGAAAGCGCAGGTTGGACAGGCCAGAGAAGCTGTGGGACGCCATCTCGGAAATACTGTGAAGAACAGTGGACACTATGAAAATCTGTCTTCAATCATTCAGTGTTAAGTTTTATGTAATGTTGAGTTTTAAGAACAATACACATCTTTAGTGCTTACCAGAAACCAGTTCAAAGTAACATGCATTCACAGAAACACACCATTAATATCTTCAGATACACATCAGGGAAGCAAGGAATTATTTAAATGCCATTCAAATTGGAATCAAGACATATGTTTAATGATAAACCAACATCAATGATGTCCTCACCTGTTATTGCTTAAAATGAGATTGGTAACATTTTCCACTTCGTTGAATGAACCAGGTCCAATTGCATAAATATTGTTTCCTGTGATGATAACAGTCCTTGCATATCCTGGAAAACCTTGTGGCACCGTGCGCAGGTCCTTACGGATGCATTTCACTGTGCATGTAGCGGCAAAACACTCACAGCCAAAAGGACACTCCATACACTGGTATGGTGCACAAAACAATGCACCCAAAAATACACGGATCGCAAAAAAGTACATATTTAGACTGTAGCATAAAAACAATAAGGAACAGGGTTTTTTAAGTTCAAAACAGTAAATATGACCTAAAATGTAAGAAATATTTACTACCATGCAAAAAAATAATAACCCAAACCTGTCAGGTTTTTCTTTGGGATACAGCTCTCACTGAAAAATAAATAAGAGGAGAGGGTGAAAAGTGCTTTGCTTTCATCCTTCTACATCTGCTGTGCTGGAGAAATAAAGGTCCTCGTGAACTGATGATAGTTCAAAGCACACTGAATCCTGTGAAGGCAAAAAAAAAATAACGGTGGTTCTCTTAAAGGTACAGCGAATGAAGAGCACATCACCAGCTATGTACAGAGTCAAGACGGTGTAAACACAAAACAGACTTTGTACAGAAGGGTCAAAACGGTTTGAATCAGGTTATCTGAATCTAGATCTACATTCAAATGACCTAATTCAAACCATTTTGACCTTTTTGATTACCTGAGCATGAAAATGTGTTTTTCTTTTTTTTAATCCATTTTGGCATTGTTTTGCCTAAATCTGAGGATGAGCACCCTAATTTAAATCCCTGTCTCTTACTAGGGATACAAGTACCTCACAATCTTGACTCAGAGCTGAAGATGACTTTCAGATGAATGTTGAAACGTCTTCCCGTTTTAAAGATCCATGTTCAGATGACTTGATTCAAACTATTTTGACCTTTATTTTATTTTATTGCATTTCAAATTATTTTATTTTGAAGGTATTCTGTATCTTGACCTTTTTGACTACCTGGATAAATGGCCATAAAAAGATATTTGACTTTGTACAGAGTGTCACAAAATAATACCAATGATAAATATGTAAAACAATAGTTTTATTTAGAAATACATAACACAAAAATGAACACAAAACATGTTCAAAATCATAATACTGCTATGTGGTATTGCCTATTGTTTGTACAAATCATAACATGACAAGCAAATGGGCTGTGTGGTTCCAAAGTTCACAAATTCCGTGTGGAAAACAACAAATACATATTCTGTATTTAAAAAAGCAGATATGAGAATCAGTTTCACGAGAATAAAACAAGAATTTTTCAAATCTGGATATTTTGATAATGTACCTTTGATCATTGTTGATACTTCAGATGTTTCTGCTTAATACAGAAGATGCTGACTATTCCTTTTGTGCAGATATAATGCCACCATAAAGATTGGTTTCTTTAAATATTCAACAGATAGATATAAAAGGCCATCTGCATCACCACAGTTGCTGAAAATGCCTAGGTAAATTCAACACTGTTGCTCTTCCTGTAGAGGAGGCCGTCTCCACAGTTTCATATCATCAAAGCTAACAATGGCGCCATGCTAGGGTGGCAGCCTGTTGCAGCAGCTTCAGTCATGCGTTTTGACTTTTTGTCACTTTGTGCCTTTATTACTTATCTATTTGTTTATTTATTTATGGTGCTCTACATTTTTATTTGACGGGATAGTCAAGAGAGACAGGAAAGGCAGGAGAAAATGAGGGGACGACACATAGCAAATGTCCCTGATCGGATTTGAACGTGGGCCACTGCGGCAAGGGCTCAGCCTTACGTGGAACACGCCCTGTCAGGTGAGCCATAGGGCACTCATCCCCTTTGTTTTTCTTTTTTTCTTTTTGTAAACCATTTTGTTTCAGTGACTTAGCAGTAAAAGGGCCAATTTATGTTTTGCAATTTTCTAGTGGTTCTACTTTTACATTTTACGCTCTGTAAGGAAGAGCCATGCAGAGAGAAAATGAGGGGATTTATTTACTCACGAGGTCACCTGATAGCATTAAGTAAAGCACAAGGAGAAGACATCCGCAGTATGACAGACTGCATCAAAGAATACATCAATTTCTATTAATGCACTACCTCACTGGCCTAGAGCATAAACACTGCATTCCTAACAATAAGCCCTGGGTCACCAGTGACCTGAAAGAACTTCTTAATAATAAGAAGAAGAAAGCCTTCAAGTCTTCGGATAGGGGAAACCTGAGGAGTTTCCAGCAAAACCTGACTGAGAAGCTGAGGGAGTGAAAGGACTGCTACAGGAGGAAGCTTGGAGCCAAACTCCACAAAAACAACATGAGCAATGTGTGGACTGGAATTAAAGAAATCACCAGGTTCAAGATGAGGGACAGGACCACCAGTTGGCAGACTAGAGAGAGCAAATGAGCCAAACTATTTTTTTTAAAGATTCTGTTCACAGCCCTCAGCCGTCTTCTCAACTACACTAGCACACACCCAGACTTCTAGACATCCCCATTGCCCCCAATGCTTTTGCCCTTCCCCCCTTTAACCCCCCATTGGTGAGCTTCTTCCTTGATGGTAGTGACCATTTGTCCTTACATCTGATGTGATGAAGCTAATGAAGAGGTCGGTGTTGGCCCACCTTTGACCCCAGGTGAAATCATTACTGGACCTTCTCCAGTTTGCTGCTGAGGGAGAAACTGTAAGCTCTGGGGGTAGAAATACCCATTTCTTGGATTATTGACTACCTGATAGGTAGACCACAGTTTGTCTGGCTGAGCAGCATTCTGTCCAAAAAGGTGGTGAGCAGTACAGGAGCTCCACAGGGGACTGTGCTGTCTGCCTTCCTTTTCACCTTGTATACAGCACTTTCAGTGCAACTCAGACCGTGCTACTTGAAAAGGTTTTCTGATGACTCTGAAGTGGTTGGGTGTATAAGTGATGGGGGCCAGGAGCAGTGGCGGATGGTTTTGTGGACTGGGCTGGAAGAAATAATCTGCTTTTAACCATGGCCATAACCAGGGGGGTGATGA
The DNA here is from genome assembly GCA_900302585.1 of Regalecus glesne. NCBI lineage: Eukaryota > Metazoa > Chordata > Actinopteri > Lampriformes > Regalecidae > Regalecus > Regalecus glesne. Next base: position 7,021 of record OMLC01057362.1, read on the forward strand.
TTGACTTCAGATGGAAGAGGATGGCTGCAAAATGACTGTGTATTCTGGGAAGGGATGCTGAGGTGGTGGAGGACTAGAAGTACCTAAGCATCCAATATGACAACAGACTAAACTGGAAGACCAACACTGAGGTTGCATATAAGAAGGGAACGAGCAAACTATTTCCTGAGGAAGCTGATATCCTTCAATGTGTGCAGCAAGATGTTGGAAATCCACCAGTCTGTTGTGGCCAGTCCATCATACTTTGCTGTGGTCTGCTGAGGGAGCAGCATTGGAACCAGCAACACCAGATTTCATAAACTGATTGAGAAGGCTGGCTCCTTAATTAGCTGAAAAGCTGACCTGATACCTTTTAATTTGTTAGAGAGGAGAACACTGAAAAAAGTTACCCTTCCCACTCCTTCCATCATCTATCTACTGGAGAAACAATGGAGCCCTTTCTCTAACAGACTGGTTGAGCTTTGCTGTCACAAGGATCAATAGTGACAATAGACAATATAAAAACCTCTATATGGTCCCTTAAAAAAATAAACACAGGAAATATTTCCTGCCCAAACCAATAACTCTCTACAACACCTCACCTCTGTCTAACAGAGAAATCTCAGAACTCAGTTTCATAGTTTCTGTCTCAACCAAACTTGGCTAGTTTGCTCCTTCAGTAACTTTACTCATCGTGAATTTGCACAACTTTATACTCCTACTCTACCTTGTTGCATTTTTAAAACTTAAACTACTTTGCACACTTGTCTGATGTATATAGTATGTTATCTAGGTTTATATCAAATATCAATGTATAATTTATTACATTTTTATTTTATTTATTCTATACATTATTGTTTATTCTAGACTTTCTGTATTGTATATTTTTGAATATATATTCTGCATTGAGCTATTTAATTTGAGTTTTTTTGTTGTGTTTAATTTTCTATTGATATATACTTATTTCTTCTAGAGTTATGAATATAACTGTGTATTTACTTACTGTTCCCGTTCAATGCCTGGATAACCTGCTGCTGTAACACAAACATTTCCCAATTCAGGATCAATGAAGCCGATCTATCTATCAATCAACCACTTGATAACTTTTAGTATCACATTTACATTGTCTACAGACATCTCTATGGATTCTAAGAGTTTCTACAATTAATGTTCAGGTACAATAAAACCAAGTGGTAGTGTCATCGACACAAAGGAAAAAAAAATTAAATGACAAACTTGATGTTTTAACTAATCACTGTTTAAATAGAGTATACATTATGCAAAAATCATGATATTAGACTTGAACAAAGAATACTTCTTAAAGTAGGCTCACATAACGAGTTAAGTAATTCAAGCAAATCTAGAGTATTCTAATAAAATCAATCAACTAAATAACTTTCAACTGCCTTCTGAATTGAATATGAAAGTATGATATTTTGTGAAGGATGAATTTACATTTTTAGTTTGTCATTTTCCATTTTCCTTCAGGCACACAAGCAGCTAGGGTTCCAATATACATTCATTATTTTTAAATTGTTTGCCAGTACTTTAGCAGCTAGCTGCTTAAAATTCAAAATGCATATGGGGACTGAAGAGCATGTGAAAATGTGTATAATAATCCCTGCATATTAAATACCCAGTGAAGCAAAATAACCCACTAAAGATTTGGAACGTAAAATCATTGTTATTATGTGTCAAAATGAGCCACAAGCAGCTGGACTATGCCCTCCTCAGGCAACTGGAGATGAAAAGGAAGGCTTATGTCTAGCATATTTCTGTATGACATGTACCATCAAACCATTCCAGTCAGTTTGAAAGTCAATGACATTATATCTTGGATATGAAAAAAAAAGTCTATGAGTCATTACTTCTCTCTCCCGCCTCCTGTGTGTCCTTAAAGATTACTGTAGGTTGAATGTGAGTATAAAGGTGGCAATGATTCCAGAGAGCATGAAGAAAGGTAACCAGGTCTTGAGGAACGCTGCACAGCTGAGGGAAAGAGAGAGAGGATTATTAGTGAGAGTCACAGCAACCATTAAAACCTGGAGGTCTGGTGTGCATGAGGATCAGAGACGGTAAAAATAGATTCCACTACATACTTGAAAAAAAGACTAGGACACAGGAAGTAATGTTGAAGCATCACATTGTGAAATCACCCCTCTCTCTCCATGGTGTGCCTCCTTACCCACAATCCCCATGGCTGTGCCCTAGCCTGTGTCCTATCACCCTTCTCACCTGCTCTCCAAGTGCACACACAGCAGTGGGAGCCCCAGAGGAGAAGTGACCTCCAGCGGTGACTTAGAGGGGAGGCCTTCTGTCAGTGATGAATTACATGACTAACCCCTACAGTTTGAAGATGCAGTGCCTTAGGAGAACAATGCAGACCCAGCACAAACTGAAATGGCAAGTTTTTTTTTCTATGTGGGTCAACAGAGAATAATGAGGGGTTTTCTCAGAACCACATGTCTCTTAATTCATGGTACAAGTACCCTACAGCAGAGTAGATTTAAAGGAGGCTTTAACACATCCAAACTTGTCCCTCTGATCCAGGATTGTCTTTGGCGTAAATATTGTTGGCAAACAATGTGCCACTAACAATACAATGTGCAGCAGTATAGATTTCTTGAGATGGCTCAGGTCCCGTGATGGACAGAGCAAACTATTGCACATGTTTTGATCCCTTTCTTGAGGCTGGTGTAATATCTTAAACTTTTGTGTTGGAGCGGCAACTATACTATACTGGAGTCTTATCTCCGTATTAGGGGGTGAGCCAGTGCATCATTTTACAACCCGAGTACTCTTTTCCTGTAAAACTTGAGTTCTTAAAGCTGTCAGGGGGTTGTGCTGGAGGTGTTTGCACCAATTAGAGGACTATGCGACTATAAAGGGGTTGGTCTCAGCATATAGAGCAAAGTAAAGATAGAAAGTTCAGTCAACAAAGTCGGTATTTCCAATAAATGTTCTTATTGTGTGTAGGTAAAACAGCTGGTTTTATTAAGTGAATTCAGTGAAATCTGGTCATCATTAATAAGCCTAGCTGACTTAAACAGATATTGCTCATATTTGCTTGCATCTGTTGTTTTTTTTAACATTAATTTGTTTAGCTGTGTTAAGTGTTGAAGACAATATTCTATTGTATGAAAGACTCTTGTTTTTTCAAGAGACCATGTGCAGCCTTTTACATTAATGTCACAATTTAATGCACTGCACCAGATTATAGCTTCAAGCAGATCCACAGCTTTAGTCCCTGCATGTCTTTTTTTAATGGTGGAGGGAAACTGGAGCACCAGGAAACCCACGCAGACACAGGGAGAACATGCTAACTCTATGCAGAAAGGACCTGATATGGGATTCAAACCAGGACTTTCTTGTTGTGAGACAACAGTGCTGACTGGTGAGCTACCCCATGATGTTAGCGCCATACTTGATAAATCCATCAACAATTCACAATTGTTGTACGTTTGTTTCATCACAACTTTCGGATAGAAAATTTGCATGGCGAAATATGATAAAGCAAGCACATAGTTATTAATCTGCGATGTGAGGAAACTGAGCATGTGCAAAATCTAGTATCATGCAATAGACAAGTACTAGATGTTAATGTAGAAACTCAAGAATTAATGCAACTACTCAAGAACTCGAATGCTCTAGCACACTGTAAAACCCCTACTATGTACTGCTCTATCTACAATACTGAAAATGAACTCAGTTGTGCATCTTTGAACCATGACCACAGCCCTTATTCTGTTGGATTTCTCTTCTTGAACTATTCATATTTATATCATTGATAATATATGATTTTGATTTTTGATTTGTGTTGACCATTTATGACTGCTAGGATATTCTATTACAGGTTATTTTACACAGTATTTTGTGTAGTCTCTTCATTACTTTAGTACAGACCACATCCTTACTAATGAATATTAATATCCACAGTATTCTGAATAATTTCTGCATTAGTTATGCTATTTTAACTATGCATGTCATTAGACATTTTTCAGTCCAAAAGAAGACTATGAAAAGTTATCCTATTTTGTCTCTTGCTTACTGTTGCAACATACAATTTTCCCCACAAATATTATAAAAGTTGGGGCAGCATGGGTCACTGGGTAGAGCGGTCACCTGGTGATCGGAAGGTTGTAGGTTTGATACCCGGTCCTGCAGAAATGCGTATTGAGGTGTCCTTGAGCAAGAAACTGTTCCCCTAACTGCTCTGCCCTGTGATAGATTGGTGACCTAAGCAGGGTGTACCCCGCCTTTCGACCAATGAGAACGGAGTTAGGCTCCAGTTCCCCCGCGACCCAATTTCGGATGAGCAGTTCATGATGGATGGATGGATGGATGGATGGATGGATATTATAAAAGTTTCTTATCTTAAATATATTCCTCCTGATCTAGTTTACTGACAGGATCAAACAATAAAACAACAAAACTCACCTTAAGAAACTGAGCACATATATGCATATCATATATACTATACAAACAATGTGCAGATGGAGCAAACATATTTACCTGACATGCTTTCCATGAATGAGAGACAGAAGACAGAGATTAACCATGTTCCAGGAAGTACTGTTGTCATAGCGCATTAGATTGAGGGCCATGGCTACATGGGAGTGACAATTATCACAGCACAAATTGTGCTAGCACACACACACACACACACACACACACACACAAAAGAAAGCAGCAATGCCATACTTAATATTAAATGATTATACTTCATATTAAAGTACTATATTTCTAAGGACATATGAAAATATAGTTGTAAGAATTACCCCAAAATGCAAAAGTAAATTCATGGCTGTAAACAATGTGCCACAAGATATCATCTTTTACACGAGTTATGTCATCATACCGGCCGGCATTTGTATTCCTCAGAAGCATCATGGATGGCTTTATCCCATGTTGCAGAACCACTGCCACAGACCTTGTCCACATCAAGTTTCCAATACCTTGGCAAAAATTATTTTTTCTTGTTTAGACTTTTTAAAGGTTTCATTTAACTCATGTATGAGATTTGATGATTCACCTGTTGAAATGCAACTATGTTGGATTAAAATAATTAAAAAAACTTACTTTGTTGGTCGACCGAAGCCCATGTTATCCTCCTGATAAAACAAACCCCTGAAATCAGTTAACAAGAACTTTATAATTTAGGATTTTGATCAAATTTACCTTTGACTGAATAAACATCACCAATTACTGCATCTACAGGTAAAATGAATCTCACAAACACAGTTGAGTGAGAATTTTGAAAAAAACAGCAGATGATAGCTTAAATTAGCTAGAATTGGTGTCCACTATCATTCATCAAATAATGGCAATTCTTGGCGTTACATTACAATCAGACTGATGGTAAGTTCCCCTGGTACTTGCAAAGCTTTCTTGGTGGACTCACTTCAGCCAATAGAATAGAGGAAGGAAAGCCCATTTATTTGTTCATCGTATTCCTAGAGAGAAATGTCTCCTCTGCATTTAACACTTCCTATTGTACAGGAGCAGTGGGCGGCTGCAGTGCCCAGGAAGCATTTATGGGCTCAGTGTGCAAAGGGATGCTTCAGCACGCTTTCTGAAAGAACCAGGGATCAAACAAGCCACCTTCTGACTACTAGACTCCTTACTATCTCTTGAGGATCCCATCTCCTATAT
>OMLC01057365.1:0-10324 GCA_900302585.1 Regalecus glesne
TTGGCTGGAGTCGCTTTACTTTGTCTGCCAAAGGTCTGGAAATGAAATGGGAGTAGAATTTGTGGTCTGGCAGCTATAGTTTGAGGGGGGGATATTTTTTTTACAGCTGTGTCCAAGTCTAAGTTTCCTTGAGACTACATCTTGTGTGTGTGTGTGCATGCAACACATTTGCACATATTGACCTGTGAAGGAAAAAGTACAATTTAATGGGGTTTTTGTAAACTAATGATGTAATAATGGGCTTCTCTGTGGAATTGGAAAAATCTTCTCTTTTCCAAAGTGTACCAAATGCATGTTAAAGCCTCCCCTCCAAGGTATTGACTGTTCTGTGTAAACGGTAAACATATAACTCCACATCTTCTGCTGACCAATGAAGGTGTCTTAATTTGTGATGTGTGACGACCATGCATGCCTCCACCATTTTTAGGATTTTAGAGTCAGAGCCATATACAAAGTAAATCACATCCAAGTTGGGAAGTTCTTTATCTTTCAAGTCTGGTCCAGGGCTTCTATGTTTGGTGGTAGAAGCTAGACTCACGTGATTGCAAGTCCTCCTCAATGGGGCGGAGTGTGACTGGATTTAGAATATGGTTGTCGGGTGTGCACTTAGGGAATTGTTGAGCTAGATGTTATGAGTCTGAACCTACTGAGGGGTGTCGGGAAGGGGATCTGGCCTTAATCCCTCAAGCTCCATCTAAGTCTGTGTCCACCCCCACAAGGGGGGACTAATTATGACGTGTAAAAATGGACCTCTCTGTATGGTGATGTTGGGCATTGACAAGAGAATATTGCTGTTGATAACGGGAAGTCCATTGTTCAAACACCCATGAAGAGATGGAATGTGGAACCAGCAGAATGAGTGCTGGTATTGTACAAAGAGGCATAACAGTTGTTGTTTTAGGGTCCAAATCAGTTTGTTGTGGGCTTTAAGGTTATTGAGGAGTCATGTCCTCTAGGACATCTGCTTTCTCTACATAATTGGTATCTACTTTCTACAATATCCTGTGGCCCCTAAGATTCTCATCATTTGGGTCTTAGTGACTGCTTTTGGTATTTCAATCGTTGCTTCAACTCTGATCTCTGAAGATCATTTGTTTACCAGAAAAACTGCTTCACTTTGGGGAAAAAAAAGCAATTTAGAAAGGCTAACCATGTGGTTTTGTTCCGGTAAATATTGTATCAGTACCACTGTGTCTATTTAAATGGTCCGACTAAATCTGAACATATATTGAGGGAGAGTGCTGTCCCACGGAGGGTGTATGTTTTCCTGTATGACCGCAGAAAACACCAAGGGCGAGGAGACGACCTCCTGCGGACATCTGTTCCTCATCTAGATTTCCCCTTCAAACTGAAATATAAATCAGTACTGCAAGGTTTTATGTACTTCTGTGTTGAAAAAACGCATTTGCAAGATCCATTACCAAAAAGTGAGGGGGTATCTGAAGGTACCTGTGTTAGGATGCTGTATGGATTTGGGACCATGGGAACACATGATTGCTCTGCAGCAGTCTTGGCTTGCAGGTCTTGTACAAAATGCCATCCTCCAGGTTGACCATCTACTGGGGCATTCCTGACCAGAGAAATTGGAGTTCGACATAGTGAATCAGGACATGGCACAATTACTCCTGCCTCTTGTAATGCATTGAAGGCTGTATTTGTGCCCTTGATTGGCTGCTTTTTCCATGGGTACTGAGATTTATTTGGTCTTTAGTCTGATTTCAGAGGCTGTACATTTTCCACTAAGCTGAGGTCAGCGTTTCAGGTACAGCTGACGGACAAGGATCTGAACTCCACATGATGCTTTTGCTCACTTATGTAGAGATACACATTTCTTTTCCCAGTACAAGTCAAGTTTGATGGTTTGCAGTAAGCTCTCACTGTATTGCTCAGTCTCATCTCCCCATTTTTAAGATTTCCAATCATATGCGTCATTGCACCTGGTCACCTCCACATCCTTCAATTCCATTTCTTTTGGTTTCAAGAGTGACACATTTAGGTCTGTGGATGTCGGATAAAATTGCTTCTGCTCTGGTGTCAATTTGACTGACATTCCTTAGTAAGGATCACTCCAAAACAGAAGTGAGTCATGCAATAGGTCACAGCCCTCCCCCTGCTTAAACCACTTTTCATCAACAGATTTTCCTGGTTTAGAAGAAGACAACGGGATTAAAAACCCTTTTATTTGTCAACCATCACATATCAGGGTCTAGTTATTGCTGTTTGTTTGTTTGTTTCCTCCTCATAGATCATGGAAATGTCTGCTAAGGGAGTGAAACCTGTGACTCTGGAGCTGGGAGGGAAATCACCCCTCATCATCTTCAAGGACTGTGAGTTGGAAAATGCAGTGCGGGGAGCTCTCATGGCAAACTTCCTCACCCAGGGCCAGGTGAAGCAATAGTTGTTTTCATGTCTACCGTATTGTTTTCACAAGATCACATATTCCCTTTCTTTAGGAAACTATTGACCAACATTAAATAATTTACTTTGCACAATGTGCCAAGTTGACCCAATCTGGACCAGATCAAATATTTTTTTTCCTGTGTTGATTCTGGTAAATCATCTCTCAATTGTATTTAGGTTTGCTGTAATGGGACCAGAGTATATGTGGAAAGGGAAATCATGCCAAAGTTCCTGGAAGAAGTTGTGAAGAGGACCAAGGCAATCAGTCTTGGTGACCCACTGTTGGAGGGTACCCGTATGGGAGCACTGATCACCAAACCACAACTTGATAAAGTGCTGGGGTTTGTTAGTCAGGCCAAGAGAGAGGTGCTTATATCATGTTTGCATTACACAGAGACCTTTTTATGCCTTTTATGGAGTCTACCATCTGCATAAACCAGCTTCAGAAGCATGTTCAACACTTGGCTTAACTGTACTCTTTCACTATTCCTTTCCTCAAATGAATCATAAATATTAATCATTTGAAATTATAAGCTCACTCTTCTATTTAATTGATTAATGCTTCTATCTTATAAGGGAGCTAACGTGCTTTGTGGAGGGGAGCCATTCACTCCTACAGATCCCAAACTGAAGGCAGGCTACTTCATGACACCTTGTGTTCTTGGTAGGTTTTGTGAGAATTATCTTCAGCAATTTTTAAGAAATATTAATTTATATTTACAATTATTTACACCATCAAATGGTTATAGATCTGCTTTTTTTTCCAAATCCAAGTTGGCACTTTATTTATTAATGTCTATTTCCATCTATCTGGCTATCGACACAGATAACTGCAGAGATGACATGACATGTGTGAAGGAGGAGATCTTTGGCCCAGTAATGTCTGTTATGGCTTTTGACAATGAAGAGGAAGTGCTCCAAAGGGCCAACAACACTACCTTTGGATTGGCTTCCGGAGTCTTTACTAGGTCAGCATTATAATGGGACTATTGTCTGATTACTACAGAGCATTTACACTTCTATTTAGAGTGGGCTGTCTACGGTGTCAACAAAAAAGTATGCTTATTACAAATGAATATTCATTTCTCAGGAATGGATGATGGTATGATTTGATGTGAAAGAATGACAGATCAACCAACATGTGTTACCTGCTGTGGTCAAAAGTTATGTGCAAAGTCTTTATTTCTGTTTAATCTCTGCAGGGATATATCACGAGCTCATCGTGTTGCTGAGAATCTGCAAGCAGGTACCTGCTTCATAAACAACTACAACATCAGTCCTGTGGAGGTGCCATTTGGAGGATACAAGATGTCAGGTGAAATGTCATAATGTGAAAATCGGAGAGCCTCTGCTTCTAGGCTTCAAATTGTAGGAAGCTGGTGGATGTGGGTACATAACCTATCAGAAAAATCCACGTTTTTCAACTTGGGCTACAAAATATGGAAATAAGGATGCTGAGATGCAGATGGTTTTTATTCTATTCCACACACCAGTGACAAGTGTTCCAAAAAGGGGAATGTGAACATTTAGTCTTGGGATCTGGTACTGGTGGTTTTCTGCTCTCTCAGGTTGTTAAAAGAGCAACTAAACCTTAGACCATTTTAGTGAGTTTGCTTGCTACTACAGGTTAAAGCCATCTAAAGGTTGAAAACACAGCAGGCTGGTTTTGATACTCTGTTAGGAAAGCAGTTTAAAAACAGCTGTGGCTAAAAAAAGAGCACTAAGAGCACCAAAGAACCAGCGATTATGGTCTGATTAATATCAATACCTAGTAGGATAGAAAAGAGACAATATTGTGGGTCCCCCAAGGACTGAATGATTGATAAAATCAGGTAATCGGAATGTGAATGATCAATAATCTTTAAAGCACTACATATTTATTGTTTTAACTGAGGTCCTTTTTTTCCCCCACCCAGGCTTTGGGAGAGAGAATGGTCAAGTCACAATCGAATACTACTCCCAGCTGAAGACAGTGGTTGTGGAGATGGGCGATGTAGACAGTCTTTTCTGAACACCTATGACCAAATCAAAACCCTTTAACCCACCCCACAGACATCTGTACACGCTTATCAAAAGTGTTGTCCTTTTTTAACCCAATAAGCTTTGCACTGTAGTCTTTTATGTTGAACAATCTCCAGCATTGAAGCGTTGGTAAACCTTTTTTTTTAACATTCTATGAGCTGGAAACATGTTTGTATGACCCTAAGATGGTTGAACGGATTGACCTGGTGATAAATTCAACCGAATAAAAAGGCTGTAATGCATGGACATTCTCATAGAGTACATCTATGCTTTGACTTCCTTCAGAGGGAAAACTTGCATTATGATAAATCAAATTGAATTGCCTATGAAGAATGGAGGCATCAAACATGCCGAGACCCAGGGGATGTGAGGTACAGCACGTTAAACCAGTTAAATGTGAGATGAGTAGAAAGGTGACACACCTGTCATTCAACTATGAGGCTGCTACTCAAAGATGCAGTGATGGTATATGGAAAAAATAATTAATCAGCACTTTTTTAGTTTCACTTTGATGTAATTTTTTAATTAAATTGAATTCTAGTTTTTAAAAAATGGTTTTCTTTTTGTTGCTTCCAAAATGTGATCGTTAACATAAAGCTGATGTTAACCCTGAAGACCAAACGAGCTGGATCCAGCTCCCCACGTAATGTGTCTAGGAGTGGTAACCGTGTATGCATTAACTTAAGAAGCTTTTTAAAAATCATTTATTTCTACATTTCCTTCTTCAGTTCTGTTTGTCTTCTGCACATCTGTAAGAGGACACAAATTAAAGGGCTAACATGCGGTAGGAGGGACATATAAGCTGGGTGACATGAGGGGAATACCCTGGATGCCGGATCCTGTGTGTGTGTGGGAAGCGTCATTGCAAATCGATATAAAGTTATTCTGAGTGATATATTCATGGGTTTCCTTTATCCCATGATGACACTTTTTATTCTAATCAAAATGATGTAAATCATATGCTAGTGGACCGATCCCACAGAAGAGCTACTGTAGCTCAAATTACTGAAACAGAGTGCCAATGAGGACCCGTTTCCACTGAAAGCACCTACAATGGGCACATGACTGTCAGAATTGGACCTTGGAGCAACGGAAGAAGGCGACCTCGTCTGATGAATAATGATTAATTCTTATTTTACGCCTCTTGTTTCTGGAAGTATTGTAACAAATGTCTGTACGTTTTAATCGTTATGGATACGTGAACTGCTTCTTAAGCTGTATATTTGTGTTGACCTGTGTTGTATTTTTGTTTTTTTTATGGACCTGTGTCGAAATAATGTAGTATCTGATTTAATGGTTGAGTGTAGTGTCTGTGGGCTTTTATTTTGAAAACAACGGACCTGACGCTACATCGGAAGAACTTGCTGTCCATGAGTGGGTCTTCAATGTGAGCTGTATCCGTTAAAGTTTGCGAAATGCAGGTGTTGATTTTCTCCTAAATTATATTTTCTTCATCTTTTTATTACCCAATTCCATATTCACACTAAAATTTGAGTGTGTTGGTGAAGGTCTTATACTTGAGGTGATCGTCAGTTAGCTAGCGTTAGCAGTAGCCGTCTTGTTTTTGAACAGCTAGCAAACACAAAGCGCTTTTTAAAGTCAAGTCAATGTATTTACCTATTATGAATCTGTTTATTGGAAAAAAATTGGTTTGGGCACCTACCTGTCCTTTATTCTTCTCTAATACGTAGCAAAGGGAGGAGAAACAGCTGGAGGCATCGGTTGAATCACTGATTTCTCGTGTGGCCCATCTGAAAAACGCTCTCCACAATTTTATTTACAAGTTGGAAAACGAGTACGAGCGACTAACATGGTAAGTCATGTAAAACGTTACTCTGGCCTTCAGTTTATCTAGCTTGACCGGATTTCCTTAAGGTGCATGATTTGGTCTGTTCTTGTCACTCAGGCCCTCGGTTTTGGACAATTTCGCCCTTCTGTCTGGTCAATTAAACACAATCAATAAACTGCTGAAGAATGAAAAGACGCCATCGTTTCGTAACCAGGTTATAATACCTCTGCACCTCTCTCCAGATCGAGACGAGGACCTGGCGGTGAGTAGATATCCTATGGAGGACGACGGGAAATTTGCTTAAACGAAGAAGAATGTGACCTCGAACTAAGTATTATCACATATTCCACCTCTCCTGTGTTTCTCTTGTCCAGAAACTAACAGAGCAGCGTGTGCCGGTGTTCAGCCATGAGATTGTCCCCGACCACCTGCGCACTAAGCCTGATCCGGAGGTGGAGGAGCAAGAAAAGCAGCTGAGTGCAGAGGCTGCTCGAATTGGACCTGAAGTGGCACAAGTAAGGCCATGTTTCATTTGATAAAATATAATTTGTGAATCATATATTTAGGCAATATATACGAATTAAAGGAAAACCATGAATGCTTGACCCTTACAGGGAGGTGGTCTGGGTTCTCTTATTTGGTAGGACATTTACTCTGTGTTGTTTGGGTCCACTTGTTCCCAGGCTCACTACAAAACAAGACAGAGTTGTTCTGAGTGATCACCAATATCCTATGAGAGATTATATATTCCAGAGATTAGCCATATTGTAAAAGCATCATGAATTAAACTAGGCAAACTTTATAGCTTGCTAGCTTTGGCATGTCCACACCTTTGTAACATTATTTATTGTTGTCAATGTCCATAAATCAGTTAAGAGCACATCATACTAAACATCTCTCTCAAGTCTTTGCAATGCATAGCAAACATAGCAACACTACTCAAGTGGAACAGACTGAAGTGGTAAAATGGACTATAAATGATAGGCTCGGCGACATGTTAAATTAAAATTGCTGTAACTTGTGGTTACATAATGACCCCACTTGTTACCTTTTAATTCATGCTCATGCTATGTTGCAATATAAGTCTATGCCTGCTGAAATATGTCTTGGAATAGAAAGATATATATTAATTTCCATAGTAAAAGCCTTTGAATACATACAGAATCATCTGTCAACAATGAGAGGTCCACTTTTTCATGTCACTGTTGATCCCCATGTTGTGGGGATGGACAGATTTAGATGGAGCATGATGGATTAAGGCTGGATAACACTATAATATTAAACAAGGAGAGGATGCTATATCTAGTAAGCTATGTGCTGTAATCACCTCCCACACACTGAATAATACAGAATATTATACACACTTGTGTATAGTATACTGCACATATGAAATCAACCCTCACTGAACCACCGTGCTCCAGGGCTGATCCCAGCAATTCAATTCAGCGCTTGAATTCTTCCTACTACACCCCTGAGTTGTGGCCTCTTCCAGTGTGATGATGCCCCCATCCTCAGGGGACAAGGGTTCACTGAATAGTTTGATGAGTATGAAAACAGTGTAAACCATATGCTATGGCTTTCACAGTCACTAGATTTCAACTCAACCTAACACTTGTGGGAGAGTTTGGACTGATTTATCAAACAGCATCATCCACCATCATCAAAACAACTAGATGAGGGAATGTTGTTTGGAAGTATGGTGTTCATCTCTTGTAGAGTTAAGAGACTTGTAGAATCCATGACAAGGAGCATTGTAGCTATTCTGAAGAGTCGTGATGGCCCAACTCCTTATTAAGACACTTATTGTTGACTTTTCTCTCATTTGTCACTTGTCTGTATATTGTGGCAAGACAATTGCCAAGGGGAGGGTTGTGAGATGGAGGATGGACACTGCAGCAATTTAGCATTATTTATCCTTGGTTATATGTTGTATACCAATGTGGATGATTTCAAATAATTGGATAATAATTTTGTGCTGTTCTCTTAACAGAAACAGATTCAGACATTGAATAAATTGTGTTCTAATCTGCTGGAGAAGTTGAACAATCCTCGTGATGACAGAGATGTGGAAACTGCAGGTACTGAATTTTAAATATTCCAATGAAAACTATAAGTTTTGGGACAGAAAGAAATATGTTGCATATTTATGAAAATTATATTAAAGATAACATACTGTTTTAGGTAAAATGATTAGATGTTGGTATTTATATCTTACTAGATTGTTCTTGTTAAACCATGTGGGACTGTCATCATATGTTGCATTCCTACTCCATCTTCAGTTGAGCATGAGTATTGCCATAAATTAACTAAAGCTATCCATTATTACTTGTTTGTGGGTTATACAGATTTTAGTTCCCTTTTCAGCTTTACAATGTATACCTAGAGGGATTTGATTAAGAGATTGATTTTGGCAAATTACAATGTTCCACTTCTGCTCTCTGATTAATTCATTGGTTAGGTGTGGAACATGTTTCAGATCAATTTCATGATACAATTTGAATTTCCACACAGAGTTATTTATTTGTGGGACATGGGCAGACAATATGTCCCTGTGTACTTCAGAAGTTCTTGTTCTCCTGCCATAATCTATTATATCACTACATACCAGTGAGCTGGTTCCAGAGGTAGCCATGTATGCCCAAGATGTGAAACTGCTTCTTCCATGCTTCACTATTGAGGTGGTGGGTTTAGGATCATTCACAATGACTCTCATTCTCCACATTTTCCATTTCCTGTGACTTTGATTTAAAAAAAATCTTATTTCATCTGCCCATTACACTTTGTTTTACTAGTTCTCGGACTCATCCTTTGGCTCATCTTTGCATTGCATTACACTTTTAGTCTGACCTTGCTTATCTTGGTGCTAACAAAAAGAAAATTTGTTTTTTGTAGCCTTCTGAAGATATGTAATTGTGAAATGTTCATGAAGTCCTGGACTTTGGAGAATGTCAGCATTTTCTTTGCAAGGAAAGTCTTCTGTAATAAGCTGCTGTTGTCTTTGTTGGGACAGTTGAGATTTGCTTACTCATCCAGTAGATTTTTCCCCCAAGACACTCCATACTGTTGACACTGCACTGTCCAGTTTCTCTCTATTTGCACTATCTGGATTTTACTGCAGTCCAATCTCAAAAAGTGCTTGCTTTTCTACCATAGATGTTCTCTTGATTTTATCTTCATTTACGTGTGTCACTTAAGAAACAGATTCAAAAAGGCTAAAACCAAGCCTTGATACTTACAGTTCAGTTAAACATGACATGTGCAAAAGTGAGTCAACATGAAATGCCTGAGGGATTTGGAAAAACCTCTCACCAATTTGTCCACTAAATTCTCTCCTGAAGCTGCAGGGACTGAGTACACAAAATAACATTGTTCCTTCATGGGTTAATGTGTTTTTAGGGGAAAAACTTGTATTTTCTGCTTTTCACTTCTGTTTATGTTATCATGTAAAACTGTAATTTTATTAGGCGACAAGAATGATCAATTACTAACTGCACAAATTCTTTTCATACTTGAATTTTTTCACTTACAAACCAATTTGACAAGACTGTAATTTTCTTTCAGCGATACGACAGAACAAACCATCTTTCAATCCTGCTGATACCAATGCATTAGTTGGAGCAGTTGCATTTGGAAAGGGTCTTTCTAAATGCAGACCCCCAGGTCCTGTGGCCCCTGGACATCCGGGACAGGGCCCTATTATGAGTGGAGGTCCCACTCTACAACAGGTCACCATCGGTGGTGGGTCAAGTCAACAAGCAGGTATGGGAGGACCTGCGGCTCCACAGCAACAAGGGCAGCCAGGTATGAGCCTTAAGGAGCCACAAACAAATCATGTAATTTTAGCTCAAGTTTATTTAAGTTGGAATAAAACTCAAGGTAGAATGAGTTTGAAATAAATTCAGAGACCTTATGATTAAGATAAAAAACTAGAAGTCAAGTCAATTTTATTTGTATAGCGCCAAATCACAACAAAAGTTATCTCATGACACTTTACATATAGAGCAGGTAAAAGACCAAGCTCTTTGCGAAACCATGATTTACAGAGACCCAACAAATAGATACATTAAGTGTTAGTTTAAGAATAAAGAGTAAAGGGCTTACATAAGCACAAAT
>OMLC01057367.1:0-13828 GCA_900302585.1 Regalecus glesne
TGAAGGATGGGACGCTGTTGAGCTCAACTGAGGAGGTAATGGGACGATGGAGGGAACACTTTGAGGACCTCCTGAACCCAACTAACCCACCCTCTAGAATAGAGACCGAGCTGGAGGATGATAGAGGATCAACATCAATTTCCCTGGAGGAGGTCACTGAAGTAGTCAAAAAACTCCACAGTGGCAAAGCCCCAGGGATTGATGAGATCCGTCCAGAAATGCTGAAGGCTTTGGGTGTTGAGGGACTCTCATGAATGACATGAATCTTCAACATCGCCTTGTATTCTGAGACAGTGCCTAAAGAGAGGCAGACAGGGGTGGTGGTCCCAGTGTTCAAAAAAGGGGACCAGAGGGTGTGTGGTAATTACAGAGGCATCTGATTACTCAGCCTCCCTGGAAAGGTCTACTCTAAGGTGCTGGAAAGGAGGGTCCGGCCAGTAGTCAAGCCACAGATTGAGGAGGAACAATCTGGATTCCGTCCTGGCCGTGGAACAACAGATCAGCTCTTTACGCTTGCAAGGATCATGGAGGGGGCCTGGGAGTATGCCCATCTAGTCTACATGTGTTTTGTAGATCTGGAGAAGGCTTATGACCGAGTCCCCCGGGATATATTGTGGGAAGTTCTTAGGGAGTATAAGATAAGAGGGTTACTACTCAGGGCCATCCAATCTCTCTATGCCCAAAGTGAGAGTTGTGTCAGAGTTCTGGGTAGTAAGTCAGACTCTTTCCCAGTAGGGGTTGGTCTCCGTCAGGGTTGCTCCTTATCACCTATTCTGTTTGTGATCTTCATGGACAGGATCTCCAGGCGTAGTCATGGAAGAGAGGGGTTGCAATTCGGTGAACTTATGATTAAATCACTGCTTTTTGCAGATGATGTGGTTCTGTTGACATCATCAGTCTCTGACCTCCAACACTCACTGGATTGGTTCTCAGCTGAGTGTGAAGCAGCTGGAATGAGGATTAGTACCTCTAAATCTGAGACCATGGTTCTAAGCATGACACCAGAGGATTGTCCAATCCGAGTAGGGAATGAGTCCTTACCCTAAGTGAGGGAGTTCAAGTATCTTGGGGTCTTGTTCTCAAGTGAGGGGAGAATGGAGCATGAGTTGGACTGGAGAATTGGAGCTGCTGGAGCAGTATTGCGCTAGCTTTACCAAACCATAGTTACCAAGAGAGAGCTGAGCCAGAAGGCAAAGCTTTCGATCTACCGATCAATGTTTGTGCCCACTCTCAAAATCAGCAGGGGGTGAAATTCTTATTTTCCCCACAGTATAAGATCAAGCCCACTTACCATTTATTCAGAATTTAACCAGAAGCTAATGGAGACATGAAAGAACAGGGGTAATATGGGACTTCCAGCTAGTTCTAGTTGGTAATCTAGCAGCTGCATTTTGAACCAACTGTAAATGATTGAAGGTAGATTGGGTGGAGGGAGTTACAGTAATCTAGACGAGAGAGGTTGAAGTGTGAATTAATATTTCAAGATCCTTAAAAGGTCAAATACATCTGATTTTAGTGATATTTCCAAACTGAAGGAAAGAGAATTAGATAAGCTTGGTAACATGGTGATCAAAAGACTTATTCTAATAAAAAATGATGCCAAGATGTTCAATCATAGATTTGATTGTCGAAGAGTGGAACTAATGGACTGATCAACTGCAGTGGCAAAGTTCTCAGGAACATTTAGGAGAACTTCCGTTCTGCCTGGGTTTAGATGGAGGAAATTAAGGAACTCCAGGCTTTGGTGTTAGCTAAGCAACCTTGGAGGGAGGACAGTTGATTCAGGATATTGGGTTTGGCAGAAAAATAGATCAGAGTATCATCAGCTTAACAGTGGTATGACATGTATTGAAAGCAACTAAACAAAAGACCCAGAAGTAATATATTCAAAGAGAAAAGTATTTGTCCAAGGAAAGACCCCTGGGGGACTCCATGCAGTAGGGGAGCCGATGAGGATACATGGTTGTCAAGACAGACGTTAAAATATCCGTTAGTCAGATAAGAGTGAAACCAATTTAACACTGTACCAGAAATGCCAAAGCCGTTCTCCTACCAATCAAGTGAGATGGCATGATTGATTGTATAAAAAGACGGCCTTTAAATTTAGAAGAATAAAAATATATTATTCACCTTTATCAGTGTCCTTGAGCAAGAACCCCATTGAACCCCTAACTGCTCCCTGGGTACTTCAACTGCTCACTGCTCCTATATATGGGATGGGTCAAATGCAGTGAACAAATTTTAATGTATAAATGTATAATGAAATATAAATGACTAGAGCCTCAAAAGCTGAAGAGGAGAAAGAGGGATGTAGAATATAAAAACTTGCCTGACTTTATTTACAGCACTGTAGGCCTAAGCAACTGTGACGGAACACCTAATTGTTCAATATTCTCTAATCCTAAATTTAACCATGCCAGATCTTGGCAAAGAAGAAGGAAACTTGCATTACAGGTACATCGACAAAACAAATCAATGTCCGTTTAGTATAATAAGAGGTTTTAGTGCCTGGCTAAAGGAAAAACATGCTGTCCTGCAAGTGCACTAAATCGAAAGTTGATGAACACTTGAGTTAGCACCCTTGTGATTCAGCACACAAGCAAATGCACTAAGTTTGATAAGTGAAGGGCACAATTATCCTCTTCCCTTCTCATCAGCAGTCTTCAGGATAAGGTTCAGCCACACATTTCAATACCTGAGAGAGAGCCCTTACCTGACAGATAGGGCGACCGCATGCTGTAATGTACATCCCAGAACAGCCATTATTGGAAAAAGGTTGAGGTTATGGCATTGAGGAGACAGTTAAAACTGCTTAATGAGAACTTAGATACTTGCTGAAAAAATTTACGATAAGGGGATAAATGGAAAATGTTCATTGACAGGCAAGCTTCAGCAGACACTAAATGGAACACCTAAATTTGGATTAGAGGGCAGACAGGGATGTTTGCATGTCTATGTGCATGGATGCATACGAGCAAGTGTGTGTGAGGGTGTGTGTGTGTGTGTGTGTATGTGTGTACGTAGGGTGTGTGTGCACATGCCAAGGCAAGGATAATGAAAACTGAAAGCCACTTTTAACAGTACTGCCCATTCCAGTCTATTGAACTTCTTGCATTACCAGTAGATGAACTGATGGGAAGACATTCTGAATAGCACCAGCAGGGCATTTGTGGCCCACAGGGAGCCTATGGGCAAACTGCACATGAGCTGTCACTATCACCTCTAATCAATGATGCCTAATTTATTCAACTCGGGTTTTCAGAGGACTGTAAATATATCAATACCTCTATAGCTCTGTGGCAATAACTCATTACACGAGCCCACAGGAAAATAATGAAGCTTATATGACATCATATCTATCAGTACATTCACTTTGGTTGACCTTGTTATTCAAGGAAGAAAAAAAAGGGAACACATTATTAATTTCACAAGGGGGGGGTGTGGCAGCTCAGTGGTAGAGTGCGCACTTCAGGGACTGACAAACCAGATGTTATGGGTTCAAACCCACCGCAGGGCATCAGGAAGGGTATATAGCCTCAACACCCCAAGCTCTAAGTTTGTGTCCACACCGTCCAACATGGGGATTAATCATGCCATAAAAATGGACCTCTTGTTAATATCATAAGCACTTCAAAGACCATGGGAAGAAAGTGGATTCATTCATGTCACTAAGTTGCTATTGACATATTGTCAGGCAGTGAATCATGGTTATGTCATGTCATGTCCTCATGTCATGTCATTATTGACCACTTATCTGAGGTCGAGTCATAAATTTGGCGGAGCTTATCCAAGTGCTCACTGGACTGAAGAAACACCCTGAGCCAGTCGCCTGTGCATCCCAGGGCAAGCATGGGGGATTAAGGCTGGACGCCCTTCCTGATGCCCCACAGTAGGTGCAAACCCACAACATCTACTCCTGAAGCAGGCATTCTGCCACTGAGCTACCGCGGTCCCCCATATCAGTAAATAATCATTAAAACACTATTACAGATCCCATTTCTAGACTGACCTCCAGGATAAACTCCCTACTCATAGGACGCATATCCATTTACTACAAATACATTCGAGGACCTAAAACTGACACTAAAAAAAAGCTGATTCATACGTTATGGTATGTGAATTTGGCCAATGGTCAGACACAGTTGCAGGTTTAGGAATCCAGCATCCTATTCCCCTCATGGCTGATTTAAGTTGGGTGCATCAGCCTTCTGGAGTTTTGATTCTTCAATGGGTGTATATGTGTGTTTGCATGTGCAGAAAGGCATGCACCCAGAACTGCTTTTGAACATGTTTGCAAGTATATGTAAATAAATGCAAGAACACAAAGTGTGGCACTTGCACTTTAGAAGAGCATCGAATAAGGGTCAGTGCGGTCTTGACACATCCCTTTAATAAGACCTGTCCCTTCCCTCCAAACTGTTGTCTTTTTCGGACTGGCAAAAATAAAACCTATAAATACTGCTGGCCAGGAACATGACCGTACATCCTGGACCAAATGTACAAATGGCTTTTTTAGAAGTCAGCACCAAGCCATCCGTAAGTGAGGTTGAGTGAGCATAACTTTTATGTGAAGGTCCTCTCAAGGAAACCTGTTGAAGAATGGAAAATGCTTTCCAAATCCATTCACCTACAACTGCCTTGCTCTGGAGAGTTTTGCAGACAAAAAAGTATGAAGTGCAGTGTAAGTAGCCTTGACAGCAGAATTCTCCAACTCTTTATCTCTTTCAATTTCAGAAGAAAACAAGAAGAAACTTTTTTCATTTGTCATGTTCATACATACAATGAAATTTGTTCTCTGCATTTGACCCCTATTGTATAGGCACCATGGGGCATCAGGAAGGGGATCTAGCCTTAATACACTGAGCTCCATCCAAGTCTGCATCCACCCCTCATAATGTGGGGACTAATTGTGACATGTAAAACGGACCTTTTGTAGGCACAGTGAGCAGCCACAGGGCCTGGGAACGAACTCCAGTTCTTTTTCTTATTGCCTTGCTCAGGGTCACAGGTAGGAGTATTAACCCTAATATGCATGTATTTACGGAGGAACCTGGAGCACCCGGAGGAAACCCACATAGACAAGGGGAGAACATGGAAACTCCACACGAAAATGACATGGAATGCCCTGGAGTTTGACCCAGAACCTCCGTGCTGTAAGACAACAGGGCAAATGTGCTGCCCAAACTGAAAAAGAAAAAAAAAGACATCCAACGAGTCCCTACCTTTTCAAAGTTTGTATCTGTAACCCTCTAACCCTAACACTGGCATGGGAATACTCACAAGGGCAAGCCACCCATCAACTGGGCTGGTCTGAAAGCACCTCTCCCAACTGCAAACTGGTTTATGCCACTCACCAGCACTGCTGGTAGTCGTACCAACCAGCATCCCGCTCCTGCTCCAGTCAGCAGGTTAGTGATAGGACACTCCATCACTCTCAATATCAATTAGCTTCTCCAGCCTTGGCTTACTGTTTACCCAGGGCCAGAGTCTCTGATGCAGAAGATATTTTCCGGATGCTGGCATCATGGAGGGAGAATCAAGGAACCCGTGCACACGGCCCCACTACTTTGAGCAATATTGTCATTCATGTCCGAACCAATAATGCTAGAATGAAACAATCGGAGATCATGAAAGTCAGAACAATCGAGTTGCCCAGAAAGATGTGTCAGCATCAATTAATTGCCTCTGGTCCCTTACCCATGAGGGGGTGAGGATGAGATATTTAGCAGGCTCACCTCAATGAACTGCTGGCTGGCTCATTGCTATAATGAGCAGTGACTCTGTCTCGATTAAAGCTGGCCGTCTTTCTGGGACCATCCTTACTTGCTGAAAGCAGATGCTATTCACCCTACTGGGGACTTTGCTGCTCTTTTGTCTAGCCCTGTAGAAAGTTCTCCACTAGTGATGTGCGGCCCCGGTAGGTTGTGGAATCCTCTGTGTGCATATGCAGTCTATTCTCCTGCCAGGTAGGTCTATATGGTGATGGTGGTAACGTGGCTAACATCCTAAGCTGTTCAGACAACACCCGGATGCTGCTTGGCACCCTCATCATTATACTCTTCATTGTTATTATATATAATTCTGTTATCCTTCAAACTCATTTTATGTGAACTCTGTTCTGTTCTTTGTGCACAATATCTATTGTATGTCAATCCATCTTCGTAGAGAGATCAGCGCTTAGTTACTCTCCCTGAGGTTTCTTTCTCCTTTTCTCTGTTAAAGGGTTTTGGGGTTGTTTTTGGAGAGTTGTGCCTTAGCCAATGCGAGGGTTTAAGGACAGGATGTTGTATTGCTGTAACGCCCCCTGAGACAAATTTGTTATTTGTGATATTGAGCTAAACAAATAAAATGGACTTGAAGTGAGAAAGGACACCAGAGGGAGCTTAGGTAAAACTAAACAGTGAACAAATAGTGTTTTAAAGGTTGGAAGAAAAGAAGAACAAGCTTTGTTAATGTCATTCTATAAACATATAAAGACATGCATTTTATTGTAATGGAGTACTTTGTAGTTGCAGCACCTGAGGAGCAGTTAGGGAATCAGTGTCTTGCTCAATGACACTTCAACATGCTCCTTACAGGGACCAGGGATCAAACCACAAATCCTCCATGTATCAGATAACCTCTCTACCTACCTCCTGAGCTATGCCACCTCTTAGCATAAGTCTATGAACAGGGGGGTGTTTTATTGTGACTTTGAGATGAAATTTTTATATTTAACTTCAAACACTGTGGAGGAAAGACTAGTCAATTAATCTTTTCTCATAAATTATTCTGATTGAAGCCACAAGCTACCCGTTTCCCCAATGCTGGCTGTGAGAAATGCCAACAATACCAGCAGTAGGGTAGGAGCGGTAATAAATGTTGAAACATTGCCCCCTGGAGTGATAAATCACTTTTATAGAAAAATAACAGATTTAAATTTAAAATGTCATGGTCTCCTCTTAGGGCCTAGCTTGTATAGATTGATGTTATCGATTCAGACAGATGCCCATTGTCCAAGCCTGAGATGTAATTTCCATCTTTTGTTTAGTATTTGGGCGAGCAGCATGATGAGACTGTAAAATGTCCTCATATCTATTTCCAAATTACCTCAATTTCTCGGATTTTGAAAAAAAAGCTCACGATACCAACACACAACTTTATAATTGAATGTCTACTGGTCTTTTTTTGTGATGAAAAGCATATTTGTTTATATAGTCTATTTTCTCTCAGCCACTACAAAACAAGGGGTGGCATAGCTCAGTCGGTAGAGTGGTTGTCTGGCAACCGGAAGGTTACAGATTTGACCCCCAGTCCAGCAGAAAGTGTGTAAAGGTGTCCTTGAGCAAGAAACTGAACCCCTAACTGCTCACCAAGCCCCATATAGCGGCAGCTCACTACTCTTATACAACAGGATGGGCTAAAATGCAGAGAATTACACATTTCACCTTATAGGAATGATAAAGGAAACATTTTTTTTAAAACAAGGCCAAAGACAATACATTAATACATATTTACAAAACTTCAGGATCACGTCTGTAAGCCATGAGAGGTCCGTTTCACTTGTCACCATTAAGCCCCACATTGTGAGGGTGGACACAGACTTAGATGGAATTTGGGGAACCAATGTCAGATGCCCTCTCTGATGTGCCGTGCTGGGTTCGAAGCCCCAGCATATGGCACCTTTGTTTCTGAAGTGTGCACTCGACCACTGAGCTACTACGGCCCCTCATGATCATGTTTGTGAGACTACTACTACTGCTGCTTCTACTGCTGCTTCTACTGTTACTACTACTACAACGACTACTACTGCTCCCATGAGGGGTCTCCACAGCAGATCATCATCTCCATCTCTTCCTGTCCTCTACATCTTCCTCTGTCACACCAGCCACCTGCATGTCCTCCCTCACCACATCATAAACCTCCTCTTTGGTCTTCCTCTTCTCCGCTTGCCTGGCAGCTCCATATTCAGCATCATTCTCCCAGTATTACCAGCATCTCTCCTCCACACATGTCCAAAACAGCTCATACTCATCTCTCTTGCTTTGTCTCCAAACCATCCAACCTGAACTGTCCTTCTAATGTACTGGTTCCTAATCTCATCCTTGTTCAAAACTCCAAATTAAAATCACAGCATCTTCAACTCTACCACCTCCAGTTCCTGTCTTTTTGTCTACGCTACTGTCTCCACACCATACGACATAGCTGGTCTCCCTAACAGCTAGGTTGGTAACAAACTTTTTTTTTCTTCACATACAAAACCAAATTCGGTGGATAAAGACCACACATTGTGTATATAAAGCTAATATTTAGCAGTGAATTGTATCCTCCAGGGTACAGAGTCAGGGCTGATAACATAAACTTATATCGGGGAAGACAGCAGAACTGGGAAGATAGCTTCAGCAAGTACAGGGCGAATATTAAGAAGGATTATACAAACCCAGGAGCAACACAGTGGTATGGTCTTTTAGAAATACACGGGGACTATAGAGATAAGGATCACTGTTAGCCGTGTGCAACACGTCACACAGGAACAAATATTGAAACTAAATGCCACATCAAATTGAAAGCCATTCTTCTGCTTCTTTGTTTAATTAGAAATCCCAGAGCAACCACTAATGGCAGCGGCAACATGAGGGGTCGAATCTTTTCTCCATTCTCTGAGACTGAGAGAGGTCCGTTTACATGTCACGATTAGTCTTCACGTTGTGAGTGGACACGGACTTAAATGGAGCTTGGGGACTTGAGGCCGGATGCATTTACTGACGCCTTGCGTTGGGTTCGAACCTGCAGCCTCTGGCTCATCAGTTCCCAAAGGACGTACTCTACCACAGAGCTGCCACGGTCACTGTGAGTGAAAGAGTTAAACTTCTCAGGAACATCAAGAAACTCATGCTGTGTCCACATCTTTAATTGACACCACGGGGCCTTGCCAGAGCTCCTCCATGAGAACCAACAGCTTCAGAGGTCTTATCGGAAATCAGAATTTGAAAAGTAATATCAAGTTTGTAACCTAGTTTTACTATTTATAATCTTGCTTTCGACCTGAATAACCTGCTGTACCTAGTAATCGAGGTGAAATGAAGAAGTATGCAGTCGCTCGAATGCAATCCACCCAAACAGAGAGCGACCGACTGTAGCATGTGTTGCAAATCAGCGCTTTTTATGGCAGTCACACAGCTTCTATCCAGGCGGAGCTACTGTCTAATGTCGTGGAATAATGGCAGCTGATTAACAAAGATGTAGTGCTGGTGATGGACAATGCATCCGATATGGTAGATGCAGCCCTAGTCAGAAAATTGGCTCATATAAACACGACACTAAACTAAGTAGCAGTTTGATCCCATTTAGTTTTTACTGTTGCAGTCCTATTATCTGCTGGTTAGAGAGCTTGCTTCGGGAACCAAAAAGGCAGGGGCAGCTGGTCAAACTCATTGCAGGGCATCAGGAAGGGCATCCGGCCTTAATCCCCCAAGATCCATCTAAGTCCGTGTTGACCCCCACCATGTGTGAACTACGCATGACAGAAATGACCTCTCACTCGAGCAGGGCTCACATAATCCTTTGTATGCTGAACAGGTGAAAGGCTGACAACCCAAACGTGGAAGATTAAAGAAATAACTAGTCCAGAAACACTCTTAACTGCTGACTGATTTTTCCAGGACATGTAATAATAGTCCAACACCTATAGTGGTCTAATTTATAGACATATTGGTTTTCCTGTTTAGCAATTGTATTACATCTTCTCCCGTCCAGAGTGCAGAGAGATGTCCTGGCAGGTGGTAAGCCAGGCGAGACTAATAGGAAAGCTGAGAGATGTTGTCGGCTATTTGGTGGGTCATAAGAATATTTCTCCTCCACATTCATGCCCCACTGGGCAAACTTACCACCACATTAACTCCACATTCAGCCCAAATTCTTGCCGTAATATCTGAGCAGGCAGTGACAGATAGGGTTATGAGAGTGACTCTGCTGCAACAAACAAAGGAACAAGAATGAAAATAGCCCATTAGAAATGTTAAAGGAATGGAAATCCATGAAACCCAGTGAGGGAGATTAGACCAAAGGCCACAAATTAACTAATGTGGTATCAGTGGTACTGACATGAGAGCAATAAGTGCCTGATTTGATATCATAGTAGGGAGGCCAAAGAGGAGATTCAAGGATGTGGTGAAGGAGGACATGCAGGTGACTGGTGTGACAAGAGGAAGATGCATAAATAGTGGATGGACTTGATCTTATGTATAGCACTTTTCTAATCTAGCAACCACTCAAAGTCCTTTATAGCGAATACCTCACATTAACCAAGGATGGGAGATGAAGGCCGGATGCCCTTTTCCTGACACCCTGCGATGGGGGATGCATCCTGCTACACCTGACTTGACGGAGTCAGCTCTACCACTGAACTAGGGGCCCTGAGTTCAAACCCACTGCGGGGCGTCAGGAACGGCATCCAGTATAAATCCACCCTGCCTGGATGGAAAGGTGACCTGGGCAGGGTGTTTCTCCCCCTTCTGCACGATGAGCGCTGGGAGAGGCACAAACACATGTGTGATGCAACTGCAGATAAGTGGTTGAGGACATGACAGGACACATCCTGGTGCAGCAGAAAACACATTCCTACCCAAACAGGAAACAGGATTAAAACATGGTGACAATGGGGCGATATGTCTGTTGGATAGATAAAGAGTAGATAAGAAGTAGAAGCGCGTTCCCTTATAGGTGAGAGTAATTTGAAATACATTAGACTGTGCTAGCTTGGGTCAGAGGATGCCATTTCCGAAAAGGTAGGAACCATTTACTGCTGAGCTGATGGTAAATGAGCCACACATTGTTTGTAGCGTGTGGTGCCAGGGGAGAGATGAAGGAAATCACAGATTTCAGCTTCAAAGGGAAACGTATAACCCCATATGTAAAAAGCCAAATTCATTAGAAATACTCCTCAAAATAGATAGATCTCAAGTAGAAGTTTACTCTCTATGGGACTACACTGAGAGGAGCACTACAAGGAATAATACTTCCGCAAGTTATCTGTGTTGGGCTAGGTTGAATCAAAATTACAGGGAAGTCTCTTTGTATCAATCCATCTGTGTTCTTCCCCCTTAGGAATTAAAAGGGTGAGTCTGTCTCAACAACTGCGCCCTCAGCAGATTCAGTGATGGGAGTCCCCATAGTCATATCCAGAGGACTAACAAGCTATTTTGCACATCCGCAGAGGCCCTAGTCTCTCATGAGGCGAACATAATACCCTGCACTTACCCTTATTTCCTCCTTTTATCCTTCACGCTAAGGGTGCCAGAGGTGTGGGCTTCCTCTGTACTGCCCTGTCCTCTCTTAAGTTACAGAAGAAGAAGCTGTATTTATTTGTCATTGTGCATGCATACAAGAACGTGTGTTCTCTGCAGTTACCCATCCTGTTGTATAGAAGCAGTGAGTAGCCACAGCACCTGGGGAGCAATTAAGAGTTCAGTGTCTTGTTCAAGGACACTTTGACTTGCTTTCGACAAGGGCAGGGGATCAAACCACCAATCCTTCAATTACTAGATGACCGGCCTCCCTCCTGAGTTATGCCGCCCCCTACAGATGTATATTTGTAACTCAACATTACTTTTAAAGAGGAAGATACTGAACCCTTAACTGCTCAAGCCCTGCGATAGAGTGGCAACCTGCCCAGGGTGTTTACTTGCCTTTCGCCCAGGGAATACTGGGATGGGCTGCGGAATAACCCTGCAACCTAACTACGGATGATGATGGATGGATGGCTAGATGGATTACTTTAATTTATTCTGGTACAACATATATGTTAGGAGAATACATTGGACACAGTTCTGTAATTCTGATCACAGCTAATGAATGGCTTGGGTTATTTCCACTGGCCATGGATGTCAACATGAATTTCTCAACTAAGACCAAATAATATCTCAATTTTCTCAATATGCCCGACTGCGTCAAAATGATTCTGAAACCCTGCATTTGTTTCGTCTGATACTAGTCCCCAGGAGTTTCCACTGCCAACATTCACACTGCTGCATCTCTTTATGAGGCAATTTCCAATGACCCATACATCTTCTTCTATCTCGATGTCACCATATGACCAGTTAGTCTCTAATCTGAATGCTCCTCCTCTGGACTGAGTCCACAAAACCCTTATAGATATAGATTGTAATATAGATTGCCAATAATGAACAACTGGAAAAATAAGTTCTGCCACTAATATCAATATGCCTCTTCAAGCTCTTTTCCTACTCTCGAGGTCCTTCTTCTTCTATAGCATGCCTTGCTAAAACTAAGAGGGAAATCTTCAGAGGTTTTTGAAGCCGAGAAGGGATTCTGGATCAGAATCAGAATTTAGGATTCAGAGGAAGAGTGAACAAACCACTGGCTTCCTTGGTTCATACACAAGCACAATTATTCAGAAAGTGTCTATTTTACAATGATACAAGTCTCAGATATTTCCATAGCACATTGGATTACTATTCTTCACTAGTTGACTAGTTTTCATACCTTTCTCTGGTTGGTCCACCAGAGAGGATGTTCCATCTTATCCTCTGGTGGACCAATCACTGCTGACTGAGATAAATCATGTCAGTCCCTATCATGGTGCATATGCACAGCTTGAAAAGCAAACCATTTTTTTAAAAACCAAACCCTCTTGGAAGCAAAGGTTCTCGTGAACTGAGATATATACATCCATCCATCCATCCGTCCATCCATTGTCAATTATCTGGAGTACAGCTGCAGAGTCATGGAGTCATACTGGAGCCTATCCCAGTGCTCATTGGGTGAAAGGCAGGGAAATCCCAAGGACCAGATTCCATTAAATCTCACAGCAAGCTTGGGTTGGTAAGGCTGGATGCCCTTCCGAATCCTTGCAATGAAATCGAACCCACAGCCTCTGGCGCATCAATTCCCAAAACATACACATGCTCTACTCCTGAGCTACCACAGCCTCCTGAACTGAGATGAAGTTGAATAATTGTCATTTAACCACAGCTGTTGATACACACTAGTTACACAAACATTTATGTATATGGAAAAAGTGCAAGATCTCCTAGATCTTACACTTGGTTCAGCATCTAGTCAGGAGGCCACCTGGTCTCCTTCCTAGTGAGGTGTTCCAGGCACGTCCAGCTAGGAGGAGGCCACGGGGTAGACTGAGGACCAGGTGGAGGGATTATATCTCCACATTGGCCTGGGACCACCTTAGGACCCCCAGTCAGAGCTGGTGAATGTGAGCAGGAAAAGGGAAGTCTGGGGTCCCTGCTGGAACCGATACCTCCATGACCTAACATTGGAAAAGCAGTTTTCGATGGATGGATGGATGGTTGGACAGATGGATGGATATAGTGGTAGATTACTGGTTCAAGCAGCATCTATCATTCATGTCCCATTTTGTCTTCCAAGGTAACAGATGCAGCTAAATTCAACAGCCATATTTCAAACAAATAATTACTCTTGTCTTCACTTTACGATGTGTGTGTGTGTGTGTGTGTGTAGGGGCTGGTAGTCTGCAGAGCTCAGCGACGTAAGTATGATCAGAGCGGTGACATCTGTCCTTCCTCAGAATGTCTTAAGTACTTCTGTGAGAATAAATCATGTTCAGAATGTCGCTTTGGAGTGCGAGGGGAGCAGCCATACAGATCTTGTTAAGGGCCAGTGGAACAGACAAGTACATTCACTGTGATTTAGTTCCAGTGAAGTGCACACCAAACTTCAGGGCGCACAACTGTGTTTGTAACGGAGAAGCAAAGGGTCAGGGTCATACTCCAAATCACTAAGAACCCAGAGGGAACAGACTGAGTCTGTTAGAAATATTGCAGAGAAAAGCCTAACCTATTTTTAATTCTCT
>OMLC01057372.1:0-10328 GCA_900302585.1 Regalecus glesne
AGACAGACAGACAGACAAACAGACATATAGACAGACAGATAGACAGACAGACAGACAGACTGAGAGATAGACAGACAGACATACAGTCAGACAGACAGATAGACAGAAAGACAGACAGACAGACAGACAGTCAGTCAGACAGTCAGACAGACAGTCAGACAGACAGACAGACAGTCAGACAGACAGTCAGACAGACAGTCAGACAGACAGACAGACAGATAGACAGACACACTAGCAGGCTCATGGAGGACTCATGAGTGACATGTCTACTGTTTCACTGAGTTTTGCTTATTTGGTTCTGTTTCATCCCAAAGCCTGCTGACATGTTTTGGGTCCCAGCAGCTCTCGAAGAGCATCTTCAGTGTCTTTGTTATTTATGTGCAGTCACATGTGTTACATCGATACGTAATATGAACCAGAGCTGACAGTGGGGCTGCTGCAGGCCTCGGTCATACGGCCAGATAATGGCTGAACCTAAAGCACGCCCATCCCATCCCTGGCCTACAGCGAGGCATCCACTGCTGGATGTGGTCTTCCCCAAAGCCCCTCGGCCGTCCCTCGGGGACAGACGAGGCTGTCACACTGCGGCCTTGTTGGGGTGACATTTGAGCGGAGGATCACACAAGCCGATGAGTAATCCAGACTAGAAAGCCACAGTTTCTCCCAAATGTCAGACGGCAGTGAGAGACGCTGTTCCCCGAACGGACACTGAAAACGTTCCATTCATCATCGTTATCGACACAGCGCCGGGCTGAGGGGAGGAGGGAGGAGCTTCAGAACCTGCCCACGACTACTTGTCATCCAGAGCTGTTTTTATTGCTATTATTATTATTCTTTTAAATTTGATCCCCTTTTCCCCCCACCTTAATCCCCTGAGTGTCCTACTGCTGGGTCAGTCTCTCTGATCCCCTCTAGAACATCAACAGGAAGGAGGAAGTGGTAGCAGTGTCTCCTCCAAGTCACATGACCCCTAGCCCTCACTAGTCCACACATCATGGTCTGGTGGGGAAAGCACAGTGCTTGGCCGTCAGAGGAGAATGAAGCAGAGTACTTTCCCTTCACTTAACCAAGAGGCCTGGACGACCCAGAGGGGGACACTAGTGAACCCAGAATACTTTATCCAACCTAACCCTTATACCCATGTGAGGCTTAGCCCATTATGACCCACTAACTATGGACCTCTGGCTGCGTGACACAGAGTTGCAGTGAACATCCTTAGCCCCCTATGCCACCGGAGGCCCCCTCTGCTGAGTACTTTTATCAGGCTATTTATTGACAGAAATGTGAGGTTTTTGTGATCGCTAATCATGTAATTGTGAGGGTTAGTCTGTATCCTTTAGAATACAAGGGGTTTCAAGGATTAATAAGGTCAAAGGTCAACATTACAAGGATTTCCACCATTTGAGTTTAAATCTCTATTGCTACATGGTATTGTTGAAATATAATAATGCCCTTTTAGAGGGACAGTGCATATTAATTGACATTTAGAATATAAATATACATGGCTAGTTTTAATCTGTTGTTCCAAACAATTCAGTGTTCAGGGTTCAGTGTCTTACACTTTCTGAAGAAACTGAGAATTGAACCACCAATCTTCTTATTTTTAGACCACCACCCTACCTCCTGAGCTATGACACCCCTAAAAATAAGCGTAAAAATAGCACTATACAACTAGGTAAATTACAGGAAAAGGGGTACCAGGTAAATAATAAGAATTTACCTGGAAAGTGGCTGGAAACAGCTCAAAGACATCAACATGATGGGCACCTCCACCCAGCTAAAGAGAGGAGAGAAAAATGAAAGTTGTGCAAAAAGATATTGTGAGAATGAGTGTGTATAGCACTTATGTGGAACGTGTGGTTCTGTGAGCACATGTGTATTTTGTGTTCTATTCATCCACAGTGTTGCTAATGCATAAGTAGGTATTGCAGAGGACTGCTATCTCTTTGCTGTATTGATACATTGTGTGACATGTCCAGAAGAATAGAATATGGAAGGGTTTCATTTGACACATGACCAAAAGCCAATGGATTTTGTTCTCTGCATTCAACCCCCCTAATGTGTAGGAGCAGTGTACGCAGCTGGTGCGCGGCAGTCAGTGTCTTGCTCGAGGACACATTGACAAACTTTCTGCAGGGGCCGGGGATTGAGCCACCAATCTCCGATTATTAGACGCCCACCCTACCTTCTGTGTTTGTGTGTGTGCATATGTTCTGAAAATGCATATATAGCTACCTTGTATTCCACACTGTGGCCGTGCCAATGTACAGGGTGCATGTCCACTTCATTGCCCAGTCCCATCAGATACCAGTACACCTTATCACCCACCTCCATGTTCAGACCAACCAGGTTACTATACATAAGGCCATTAATTGCTGCAAGCAGACACACGCACGCACACACACACCCAAATCAAGTTTAAGTTAAATATCGAAGAACAAAAAGTACAATACAAACTGGAATGTGTGTGTGTGTGTCTGTGTGTGTGTGTAATCCTCACAATGCATCTTGTTACTCTCAATAAATTGTTCATCTTCCTTCAGATTTATGGGAGGATTCATGGTGCTGTTCCTGATGTTTTCATCAAGATACCTTGAATCATGAAAATGACATTGAAAAGAAAAAGTCAATATCACAGTTTGGCTGTTATTCAATAATACAACCAAATAAACGACTGACTAGAAAAAGAATGCAAATAGTACTAGATTGACATAAGGATGCAGGACTTGGTAAAATCACATATTTAGTCACACCAATCAATTTCAGTTCAGTACCTTCAGTTCACCTGTATAGTTATTGTACAATACAGGGACAAGGTGCAACCCCATCCAGGGATGATGAACACATAAATCTGTCAAACTGTTAAGTTTGGGTTTGGTTATTGAAATAACAGAGTAATACAATTAGACCCAGTGTTAGGTCTACATATTGGTTAAGACTCACCAGCTCTCATTCTCATCAAAGACCATAAAAAGTAGGGCAAACTCCTGTACCTCCTTCTTCAGACCAAAAGACCTGGAAACAAAAATGCTATATATTTTACGACATATGCAACACATTCCAATTTACTGAAGGTATGAGTATTGTGTATGTGCCCATTTCCTGGTAAGGGGGGGGTATGCCTCTGTTCTGCTGTCCCCTTTGCTGCTTTGTAACAGTGCAAATGTCCTCTTGTGGGAATAATAAAGGACTATCTTATACCATTCATCCATCCAGTTGACAACTCATAAGAGCATAAAAAGGTGGAGCAATTCACAGTGATGTGAGCTCAATATTAGTGCAGATCAACTCACCTGGCCCAGCTACGGCGACAAATTACCAATGGACCAACCAGACCACTGTAAAGATCCTAGAAAACGATAACATACAAAATATTGGACAAGCTTAATGGAATAAAACTGCTAACACTGTGGATGTGTGTGTGTGTGTGTGTGTGTGTGTGTGTGTATCCATGTACCTTAACAACATCAACAGTGGAGTAGTACGCCCCAACAGAACACTCCTCTTGATCTGCGGTCGGACCCGCTGTCTGAGTAACATACCAATTGTAAGTATGGGTTTGACCTGGGAGAGATGGACAAGAGGGAGATAGGCAGATTGTTTGGAGAGAGACAGGTGGTTCATAGACACTTTGCTGGACTGAATGAATGACCATTCAGACCATATAGTAATCAAAATTTTCTTTTCAGGCATCGTGCTAATTGTGAAGTGAGAGAATCATAAATAGTTGATTGAGAAA
The DNA here is from genome assembly GCA_900302585.1 of Regalecus glesne. NCBI lineage: Eukaryota > Metazoa > Chordata > Actinopteri > Lampriformes > Regalecidae > Regalecus > Regalecus glesne. The sequence goes on from OMLC01057372.1 coordinate 3,740, forward strand.
TACAGACAAGGTCAGACGGAGTCATATGGTACCTTTGTGGATTTAGAGAAAGTATGTGATAGGGTGCAGAGAGAGGAAGTCAGGAGTGGCAAAGAAGTGAGCGAGAGTGGTGCAAGATACGTATGAGGGCAGTGTGACAGTGGTGAGGTGTGTGGTAGGAGTGATGGCTGGGTTCAAGGTGGAGGTGGGGTTACATCAAGGATCAGCTCTGACCCCTTTCTTGTTTGCAATGGTGATGGACAGGCTGACGGATAAGATCAGGCAGCAGTCTCTGTGGACTGTGATGTTTGGGGAGGACATTATGATCTGTAGTGAGAGTAGGAAGCAGGTTGAGTTGAGTCTGGAGAGGTGGAGGTATGCACTGGAGAGAAGAGGAAATAAGTCAACAGGAGCAAGACAGGATACATATGTAAGAACAAGCTGGGAAACAAGGAGTAGAGGTGAGGAAGGTGGACGAGTTCAAATAGTTGTGGTAAACCGTCCAAAGTAATGGGGAGTGTGTAGGAGAGGTGAAGAAGAGAGTACAGACAGGATGGAAAGGATGGAGAAGAGTGTCAGGGGTGATTGTGACAGAAGTGTGCTTGCATATATTTATGGATGTGCGTACTGCTAGGTAGCAAAATACACATAGAAGCTTTATTTATTTATTTATCTATCATTGTACCCACATACTCCCAAATGTGTTTTCTGTATTTAACCCAGGGGACGGCATAGCTCAGTGGGTAGAGCGGACTCCTGGCAATCGGAAGGTTGCAGGTTCGATTCCCGGTCCTGCATACAGCATGTCGAGGTGTCCTTGAGCAAGACACTGAATCCCTAACTGCTCCCCGAGCGCCATATGCTGGCAGCTCACTGCTCCTATGCAATAAGTTGGGTCAAATATGCAGAGAACAAATTTCCCCTTGCGGGACTGATAAGGGAATCCTTATTATTATTATAATTATTTCAGCAGGGGCCTGGGATCAAACCAGCTATCCTCCAATTACTGAAGTGCCAAGATTTGACGTTGCAAAAATGCCCAGTGGGTGTGTCCATAAGTCAAGTATAATTTATTCATTATTTCTTTGACTAATTATCAATCTACACACTTGTGTTTTACATTTATAAGGCCTCTGTACAGATATGAAAAATGTCAATATGTGGGTGCGCTCTCACCAATTATATTTTCATCTGTTGTGGTGCTCTGACACCAGATTTTGTTAAAAAGGCTAGTCTTTCACCATCGTGGCCTTGCTGTTATGATTCCTTTTCTATAGCACGGGGTTCTGTTTTTCTAGTGATCATTCCATTTAGGTGTCAATTGTGCAGTGAATCTCACCTTTGCTGGTCATTTTAAAGCTGCATGCTTTCACCTCTTTCATTCGCTACTGAAATGAAATTAAGTGATGTCTGATTGTGATGGGCAGACCAGGACCCACTTTCAGCATCTTGCATTGGCACTGAGTCGTTACACCTGAGTATTCACAAGTCTGTCTACTTGTTGACTACGTCAGCCGTTTGCCATACCGGGTGGGGTTTGGAAGACATCTGGGCTTTCAGTCTTGACTCCATGGGCTTGGATGGAGTAAGGCCGAGAAGCCATGTTCTTGAAAACCACCTTCACCGTATCCCCCACATTAGCATGGATCATAGGACCTGGAAAAGAAAGGGAAGAGAGATGGACATAGGCATTTTTGGCTACTGGATTATTTTCTCACCAAAACAATTGAGTTGATGCTTAAAGTTAGACAGTTTGAACTGTACAGAATCTTTAGAGCTGATGAACGGTTTGTGGTTTGTTATGACGCTGAATTTTTCATTTTACACTAGTTAAGCTAGGTTGTTTTTGCTTTTGTACTCCATGTGTGACTGATCTGTAATGGACTGAGTTTGCAGTAGAGTTTCCCAGAATAAGAATTTCACACGATTGTACTGGAGTGACTATATACATCATGAATCTCTCAGCATACCTAGAATTCCAAGGTGTCTCATATCATCTGGTCTCTCCACTTGCTTTGTGAACTTGGCATCAGTGAACTGGCGGTAGACCACTTTCCTATAGCGGGAACCTATAAACCCATCCTGGCTTTCTATGAAGGCATTACCAGGACTTTTGAGTGGAGGGGGGAGGGACATGTGCAGTTGAAATTATGATGAGTAATCATTCATTTAGTTCTCATTTAATATAAGTATACGTGTGTGTGTGTGTGTGTCTGTGTGTCTCTTACCTATCATGCAGCCCATGATACAAGCTACTCTCCCAGCTTCGGCTTGGAGAATAGTCCCAGTCTATTTCCACTGCAGCGATATAGTATATTTTAGATGGGTGAAAGATCCTATTCAGATGGGGAAACCTGCTGCATTTCTGCACTGTATAGTTTGCTCGCATGCCACTCCGATAGTGATTCACTGTAGCAGCAACCACTTCAAACTGACCTGAAATACACATACATATATTTCCCCTTACAGGCACTGATACTGGTACAAGTTAGAGCAAACAAAAACTAGACTAAAAAAAAGCATCGAATCTATTTTGTAGTGTTTTTCAACAAAGATAGTTTCAACACTGACTTTGATTTCTGGATAGATGATATTGGTTACTACTAAGTGTAAGAGAAGCCCATTTTATGTGTCACAATTAGTCCTCAGATTATGAGGGTGGACACAAACGTGGATGGAGTTTAGAGGATTAAGACCGGATGCCCTTCATGGCACCCCATGGTGGGTTTGAGCCTGCAGTCTCTGGATCATCAGTTCCTTCAGCACACGCTCTACCACTGAGCTACTGCGGCCCCCATACTAGTATATGGTATATACTTGTATATGAAATAATTAAAACTTTAACCAAAAGTGCAGATACCCAAGTTACACCTGGACTAATTGTATGACATACTCAGAAAATGCTATTTTATTTTAAACTTTAATTTCATTTTAGTTGTCTAATATGGTATTCTATTTATGATTTATGGGGTTGACTGAAAACGGTGCTCTGAAAATAGCTGACGTTATGCAAATGCATGCTTGCATTTGATACTAAATACTATTATATACAGATAAAAAAGTTTGTTTTCATCCTCTTTAGACTGAGCATATGTGCTGGGCCGGTGGTCAACCCTTTGTGTGTACTGTGTAAGTATACGTCTATACCTATGCTGTCTGGCTGCATTGTGACCGTGTGGGAGACATGTGGGAAGACACTTATGCTGTCCCGTCGGGTCTGGCGATATAGGAAACGGTTGCCATGGAAATAGAGACCATGGATGTCTGTCTCTGAACCAAGTCCTGACAGGTGCCATGTCACTTTGTTCCCTTCACACATGGTCAGGCCTGGAACGTTCCTATACACATAGCCGTTGATTGCTTAGAGGGAGGAAAAAAACACAAAGGTTAATTTTTAAAAACCTTAAATATAGCATAATAAAACATTAAGCAACATCCTCTTGTTCTATTCTCTGTCCTTTCCTGTTCAATATGTGTCTTGTAAAGTTTTTGGTGGCCTCATATAAAATCTCCATGTTCACAATCCCAGAATCCAGCATCATGGAGACTCCTACTACAGAATTAAATGATTGTTCTATCCATTTATCCGGTTCAGAAAACCGGATAAATGGTCTAAATTCAGGTGTGCACTCATGACTTCTCTTTACCGTGCATCTTGTTGCTCTCCATGAAGTTCTCATCATCTTTGACAACAGTATTGGGGGCAGTGGTGTAGGTCTTGATATTGTGATCCAGATACCAACTGAGGTTCTCATCAAACACTGTGGCCAAGAGATGGAACTCCTTGTCATAGTTCTTCTATAAGAGGGGAAAAGAGACAAAGAATTTTGAGAGAGAGGGAGAGAGAAAGAGAGATAGAAGAAAAAAATAAAATGGAACTTAAACAATCTTTCAGCACCCTCCATTCTTTCCTCACCTGTACCCCTTTCTTCAGTGCATGGGGTCTACAGACCAGCAAAGGTCCCACCAATCCAGAGTTGGTATCCTTCACTGGGTCGACTCCAGAGTAGTAGAGATAAGTCAGACAGTCGGGCTCCCCTTCTACCGGACCTGCATCCATGGGGACCACCCACTCATAGGTGTACACAGTCCCCGGTTGGACCAGAGCAGCTGGAAGAGGTGTTACAATCCCTGGATGGGGAATAATAAATCAAGTTAATAATGAAAGTTTATGACATAAAATGTTTTGGTGCACTCACCATTCATATATATGCATTTGTATGTAATCTGGTGCTATCATCCAAAGAGACTAAAGACTAACCACATACTAATGTCCAAATGGGGTCTAGGAGTTTTTTTCTCAATTCCCTTAAGACCAGATCAGGGTTCAGTTTGCCATTAATTTGACAAATTCAGAATGTGAAGAAATTCAAACATGAATCTCAATTGAATTCGGATTTGTGAAGAGGATCTACTTTATAAGTTACGTGTAGTAAGATGGAATGGTAAATTTCTGCTTACACCTGTGGTATAAAGGGTCTGTTCTGAATTGGGTACTGAACAGCCAATTCCTTTTGGGAAGTATGACCAAATATGTCCATCCATCGTCAACTACTTATCTGAAGAAGGGTCATGGGGTAGCCGGAACCTATCTCAGTGCTCATTGGGTGAAAGGTGTGGAAGCACCCTGTCCAGGTTGCCAGTCCATCACAGGGCAGGGCAGTTAGGGGAACACTGTCTTGCTCAAGAATCCTTCGACACGCTTTTTTCCAGCTGCCGGGACCAAACTTCCAACTTTCCAATCGCCAGATGACCACTCTACCCGCTGAGCCATGCCAACTGAGTATGTAAAATTATGAATAACTAATGTTAACACGATGTTTTAATAATCCTAAAATGTGGTCTGGGTGTGAGAAGTACCCTGTTTACACTCATGCTTGTCATTCAGTCCGTACATTTATTCATTATAACCAGGGATGCACATAACTTTGTCAGTGAGTTACTCAGGTGAGTACCAGGAGAGGCTGTTTGGTATGCACCATTTGCCAAGTGGTCAATTGGACATTTCTTCTCAGCTAGCTTTATTAGCGATGGCTTGTGCCACATTGGTGTGCTACTTGGTCTTTTTGTGTTTGTCATATAAAGGACGGCTGAAATTCTTTGAGCCTTTATAAAACACACCTGTTTGGTCCCCTAGATGTGGATGTGAGTGGCAAATTTTACACCACATTTCAGTGTGCACATGGTTAGCTTCAAGCCACTGCACACCTTAGAGCCAGTCTTCCAAAAGAAGAGTGGCTCTAAGGTGTGGCTTATTTTCTTCGGCACCTGCACGATTCTTTGTAGGTGGTGAAACGCCAAAGAAGCTGCTTAATGTCTGTTGCTTTTTGGACATCTCTGACAGGTAGCTAACAAGCTCACAAACAACATGTGTAAGTAAGGTTAGATGAGTTCAGTCAAGTACACCAAGACGCTTGGTAACACAAGTGGCCTTACGCATTCCTGATTTTACCTGCGTACCAGTTATGTGCACCCCTGATTGTGACTGCTTTTATTTTGTTTGATCTAAAGTGATTATAACTTATATAGCTCAAGAAGCAGGGGGGTCACCTAGTAATTGAAAGATTAATGGTTCAATCCCTGGCACCTCCACAAAGTGGCTCAGGACAGAAATGTCCTTGAGCAAGATACTGAATCCCTAACTGCTAAAGCTCCAAGATGGAATCATGACCTGTCAAGGATGTTTCCCTGCCTTTTAGCCGGTGAGCACTGGGATAAGCTCCAGCATGAGCCTGTGACTCAATTTGAGATAAGCAGTTGATTATGGATGAATATAAAATGACTTTATACAAAGCGAAAACCATTAAGCAGAATTATGATGCCAACATGCTTGCCACAAATAATCACTGTCCAGGGCTCTGGAAACAATGGTCTTAACTCATTAATATTTTTCAACTGACTTGGTTGTCTCCTCAGCTCACGCAGTTTCTTTTCTGTGTAGGACTCTGTAAAGAAGCAAAAGATGAGAAAGTTTATAAGCTTTAGTGTGTGTGTTCATGTTTATCTGTGTGTGCTAGAACCAATTTGAACCAGGTTACAATTGAGATAAGGTTGTTAGGATAATGGTTAATGTTTGTATTTTTGGTGATTGAGCATAGGGTCATGGACTAAGGGAGGACTGCAACCAATGAGGATCCTTAAAGATATAGAAACATGGTTCATGTTTGTGTGCGGGAGAGTTTATTGACCTTCCAGTTTATTGTGATAGAGCGTCCCATCTTGCTCAATGGTATACTGGACACCGTGTGGTTGTATGCTGTACGGCCGACTGGCCTTGTTCTTAAACACCACCCTTATAGTGTCTTTCTCCTCAGCACGCAGCACCGGGCCTACAGCGCAAGCACACAGCAAGAGACGGACAGGAAGAGGAGAGTTTGTCGTTTGCCTGGTAAGAAGAGGAATTAAACTTCCGTTTTCACAAAAACAGTGTTGATACCAACTCTAACAACCTGCCCTACATTACCCAGGATTCCAAGATGTTGCTCCTCTGGGCTGCGTAGCATCTTAGTCATAAAGGTGTCATCGAGGTATTCCACATAGCGAACTTTTTTATAGCGACCTCCAATACGGTTTGGACCTTTGGTTATATACATTTCAGCTTCACTGCAGA
>OMLC01057379.1:0-10028 GCA_900302585.1 Regalecus glesne
ATATGTGTGTGTGTGTGCATATATATATATATATATATACAAACACACACACACACACACAAACACACACACACACACATATATATATATATATATATATATATATATATATATATATATATATATATATATGTGTGTATATATACACACACACATATATATATATATATATATGTGTGTGTATATATACACACACATATATATGTGTGTGTATATAAAGGGACCATTTGCAGCTTTTTGTATAAAAATCGCCATTTGATGGCCTGCATCAGATTAATAACTTTTCAGAGGTCAAAACTAGAAATACTAATTCACAGCCATGAAGATGCTGGTCAGGTAAAAGCACATCTTGACATGACGTCTTGGATGGCCCCCTGCTGGAGGATGGTGAAAGATTAGACTGGCTGGATCCCAATCTGTTTTCTAAGGACAGTTATATGAGGGGCTCCCCTTTAGACTATTGGAGATTTAAAAATGTCTTTTAAAAGGTTATCTAACCGATCTCCCATCCATACATGGTCAACCGCTGATCTGGTGTCAGGTCGCGGAGCTGACCAACCCTGCGTTGACTAAACCACACAATGCCGTGTCAGAACTGGAAGTACACTGGAAACATGGCTTACATGGGCTGTGCAGTAATGCCTGTCAGCTGACCAACAAAGGACCGCTGTTGTGTGGATGTTGCTCTTATAAAGTTCTTTTAATATTTACTGTTCCAGGCCCTCAGGGACCGTGGCTGTTTGTCAGAGAAGGTCATGGTGGAAAATGTTCCATGCAAAAACATCTATTGTGATATTATGTGTTTGATGCAAGGAGAAATTGGCCAGTTGCTGTGGGAGAGAAGAGATTCTCCAGTGACTCCTGTTGATCTGATGACGGCCGTTGGTTCTGCTCTGTTGAGCTGGACAGAGCAGAACCCAACAGTCCATAATCATGGAAGACATGTTGCTGCAGTACTGTCCCCAGGGCTGGCTTTGCTCCTCCTAGGGTTTTTGTTTCTGGCAGGTCATTGCTCTGCCTCCATCTTGTTCTGGTCCTAGCCACATGTGTGCACCAGTGATGTGTGGGCTTGGTGTTTGGATGCTGTGGTGAGACTGGTACTGAAAGATGAGTTTTCGGCCCTCCATGTTTGTGGTCTGGAAAGTAGAGTCCTGGTGGGGGAAAGTCTGGGGGAGAGGCGGGGCTTTAATTTAGTGTTGCTGCTGTTTATTGGAGAGCTGAACATGGGGACACGAAGAGACCTACGTCCCCCACTGACTGTCAACAGGGGCCAATCACCCCCTCGCAGTGTCTGCTGTCCAAGCGACGTGCGGTGCCGTGCTCCGGGGCTGATAGTGGGCTCTGATGCCAGGGCATCGAGAAGCGGTGCTTCAGCTCAGAGAGGGGGAAATCCATTTCTGAGGTCAGCGTGTTAGCAGATGTGTGCAGCTCAGCAGTTCAGAACCCGTCACGATTACATTCTCCAAACATTTCCTTCCCCTGAGATAAACGTATGTCAGGATTCATGGATGGGGCTGGCAGACACACATGCAGGGCCGCTGTGGAACATCAGCGTTCACAGTCTTCTAAATAAGGCTCAGGCAGCGGATGTGATTTAGAAGCTTTGGTCCTAAAAGAGGCCTTGAGGTCACAAGCTTTCTTTAAATGGCTATGTCGTTGGCCCTGACGTGCAGGCTCTTGTGTTGTGGCTCAAACAAAGTGCCGGTCTATTAATAAATCACCACACATTATCATGCAAATGTGAGTCTGTAACTAGCTAATCATAAAAAAACAGCTTAATCTGTGAATATTCACTGTCCCCCTTCCTGATTTATTCAACTCTATATTCAATTATTAACGGATTAACTTAATGATAAAGTCTCAGTTAGAAGTGCAATGTCATTTTATTATTTTGGCTTTATATTTGAGCAATGCCATGTTCAGGAGCTGGCTCCGAGCATGGTTTCTGGGTCTCCAGAGGATGGCTAATGGGTCTACTTGTGGGCTGGCAGCAGGAGGAGGCAGCAGTTGTGTAGGTGAGGGTCCTCCTCGATAGCTGGTGTGTGTCTTCCTCCAGGGTCAGGGAGGAGTGAGCAGGGAGACTTCATAGAGAGACATGGACGGTGCTGCTCCCACACACCTCACATGTGACTCCAGGACAATTCCAGCCGACACTCACCAGAAGGCCATCTCTTCATCTGAGTCTTCTTTGTTGTCTGTGTGGTGTCTGAGCCAGGGTTGATTCCCATCACGCCCTCATCCCGAGGGGGCTGGCTTCACACGCGGTGACTCCCTCCTGCTGAGTCCAACCTATAACATGTGTCGGGTTACTTATTGAGAATTCCTTTTGTCGAGCCAGGTCTGAAATAAAGGCCTCTGAATCTGAATTCTCGTCTGAGGCGTGATGCTCAATAGCTCCATCTGTAGGCCGTCTTTTACTGCCATCTAACGCGACGGCACCTCCTCAGAGACGGGTTTCCTTTCAAATGTCTCGAGAGGGAAACGGCGTCATCCTAAGAGACGTAGCCTCCATCTTTGCTAGGTCATGAAATGGTAAGGCTGTTCGAGTCCTGCTCACGGTCTCCTGGTGGTAAATGAAGGTCGTTTGTCATCCGTTACTGAGAGCAGCAGACTCGTTGCTTCTGCTCCCCTCATCTTGGCTTTGGTGGGGATTGAGCAACGCGATCAAAATGCAAGTCCTTTGAGATTTAATTAGTTTCTGCCAAAAACGCATCCAGGTCCCCATCCGGCGAGGAAGGACCGGGCCGCTTGTCTCGGCTGTCTGGCACCAGCCGGGTTTGACAAAGAGAAAGTGTTTTTCAGCACAACCTCTGTTTTGAGTTCCTGTAATTCAACCTGTTTTCATCACGACCTCATGGGCAGCAGTTCTGTCACAGTGGCATCCTTCCACAAGCAACCGCAGAGCCTTTTGTTGGCTCCGGTTCACAGAAATAATATGACACCAGCTCAAATTCTGCACTGGGGGTCCACGGTGGATGAAAGCTAAGCATGAGGGCTGTGCTCAGCATGCCAGTCACACAGGGGCAAATCAACAGGGGCTGGTTTGTTTTGGTGCTGAGAGGGGAGTGAGCCAGTCTGCCATGAGGAAGCTGGACTGTGAAACCTGAGTCCCTGAAACGGACCGAGATGTTGAACTAATTTGGACACCATTTGCTTTAACAGCACTGAAATGTCACAGGTTCGATCCCATCCCACACTCCACCCGGGTCTGTGTGGGGTGGAGTGTGTGTGTGTGTGTGTGGGGGGTACCGGTGGTGACATGCAGTAAATGGATGGACGGACCGTTCTGCAGTGCTCACCTCCTCTTTTGGGAAAGGGATGCTGTTTTCTACTACGTCCAAATGAGTTTGGAGTGGAAGACAATAGAAGACAGCTGGAGTGTGGTTGGTAATGGCCTTGGTCAGACTACACAGTGAATACAAAGGATCTGCTTTGGCACAACACGGTCGTGTCTGAACAGTGTTGATAGAGCAGCACAGCAGCACCACCCGGCATGAGAAGAGATGTCGGCCTCATCCACAAATGTAGAGAAGGGCTCACGTGTCGATATCAGCCTGTGTAACCGCACACCGCCAGGCCCGGCACACGTGTCCGCTTTAAGACCGACCATCTCCCTCCTGGTGTGGGCCTGCATTATGCTGCATCCATGTAGGATGAGCAGTGTTCACTCACTCCCAGGCTGTCCCGTTGCCCCTGGCACTAACCGCTCTGGCACTTCTTCTGGAAAAGATGGCAGCTTGATGAGTGTGTTTGTGAATTGGACTTAGATTGGGAGGTTTTAATGGGGCTCTCTTGTCTGGGATAACAAAGATTGGTCATTTCCATACCAGGAAGTAAACAGATGACAAGGACGGCTTACTCACCCCACAGGCAAGGAGTCAGTCCCGAGAGGCCTGAAAACCAACACTTTGATATCGAGTGCCAACCTCCAAACTCAACTTTCACAACCGACCCACTGAGGTGAAGAGCTGCACAGCAGGTCTCCTGTAGGATCTGACTCTAATACAGATGGACGTATGGCTTGATTGTTGCATCCTCAAGGTTTCTATTGATGATGGGTGAAAGTGGAGTAGAACACGTGGGAGCGTTAACAGGCCACACCTCTAAGTCAGGTGTTGAGGGTTCGAGCCCACCACGGAGTGTCAGGAAGGGACATCCGGCCTTAAGCCCCCATGCATAGTGAATGTGAGGCATAGGACATAAAGTGCTCTGTGTGGTCACGAGACCAGAGAGGTGCTCAATGCAAACCAGTCCATTCACCATTGACGTGCCTATTTTCCAGTAAGGGTGAATCTTGGTTTTGAAAGTTCCTCACCCAGAGGAGTAGATTGGGAACTACACATGTGGACACCACAGTAGGCTTAGTATCAAAACAACACCTGCTGTGTAGGCTGGCTGGGTTTGACCCATGGCTGCTGTGTCCTGAGGACCAGTCCACAGCTGGACCGGCAGAGCAGAGAGGTTTGGACGTCGGGACTCGGTGTGCATGAGGAGGATGAGGAGCCTGGATGTCTTGACCTCTTACTTCTAAGGTAGAAGAGGGTGGGGGTCCTCCATCTCACGGTGATTGTTCAGGAATGACCTGCTGCTGTTTCAGCAGCAGCTTTTGTTCATAGCTGTGTTCTGCTGAGGAGAACGTAGCAACGCCGGTGACTGGCCGGAGCAACAGAATAGAGGCTGCACACGGGCTGAATCGTGTTTGGACCCTGGATGAATCCAATCCACTTTCATCCGGTCAAGGTTATGACGGACAATGGAGGGAGATAAATATGGCCGCCCTGATGGGTCTCGTGACTGACCGGAGCAAATCACAGGCAAAGAAGTAGAGATTTATATTCCACTTTCGCCTGTCCTCTCCCTGACCGTCTGTTGGCATGTTCCAGGCTGGCACACCTGAGTCCCACTGCTGCCAGTCTGCTCCAGTGTGGTGGAGGGTAGCCGGTGGGTCTAGGCCCCCACACACCGCTCCCATTCCCAACACAGCAAAATGATATGCAGCCTCTAAGTTCTGCACACTTTACTCATGTAACCGTCACTCGTATCCAAAGTAAATAAGGAATTAGGAGCAAGCTTCAATGATCAGCTCGGCCACATCACAAGCCGCCAGTATTAACGAGGCTCAGGGCCGTGATGGTTTGTCCACAGATGGGACAGGAGCAGGGTGGAGGCTCCTGATGTTCCCAGTAAGCTTCTATTACAGAAAAGAGTCAGATGAATGAGAATTGAAGGGAAATACTGCACCAATATCTGTGTCTCATATAAAGTGAGAGTGTAATGAAGGAAGAGGATTGGGAATGGGGGATATGATATTTACGGATTATCTTTATCAGTGGAATCCTATACATCTACAGGCAGTAAATAATGAATATATGTAGAGGAATCCATCATGGCGACCCTCAGAGACACACTGACGGCATCAGACCTGGCCAGCCAGGTCTCTCATGCAGTGCAATAGGATAGGAGAAGATGGGCTATGGACTGTAGGCTACAAACACCAAAGACCTGTTTTTACTAGACACCACCAGGCCCCACGTCGTGGGGTGGTGGACACTCACACAGATGGACGAGTTGGGTGATTAAGGCCGGATGTCCTTCGTGACGCCCTGTGGTGGGTTCATGACAAACGGATCTGTTGGACCACTAAAGGGAGAACGCTGCTGGTGGAAGAAGGCTGGAAGTGTGCTGTGGTCAGTCTGGCTTCACACATGGAGTCTGAGCCACAGCAACAATGGGAACCAGCCCTCAGGCAGACACGCCTGATGTGCCTTCCTGCCAAAGCTGAAATGAAGGCCCACCGCTGTCCCTACAGGAGACCTGGCAAACGATCCTCATGGTCTTTTGTTCCAGGTTAAAACTTCCTCAAGGCTTAGCTTTCCTCTGTCTTCTCATTTGTCCTTCAATTTATTCCTGACAAATTAGGTCGATGAATTATGAATATTACCTCCCAGACTTGTTGGCTATTTTAAATGTTTTTCCGGAGGCATCCATGGTGAGTCAGCTCAGACACCTGCTAGCATTGGCCTGGTTTACTGGCGACGTTCAGGAGCAGCATAATCTGGGGAACGCTTGTGTCTCTGAGCACAATTCAGTATTAGGGGACTCCACCGTCACAGGTTCGTGTCCCGCCACGTAGCTCGTAAATGTGAGGCGTTGATTGTAAAGCGCTCTGAGTGGTCGTTAGACTAGAAAAACGCTTTATAAGAACAAGTCTATTTACTGATAACCATATTCAGAGAGCAGGCAGTCGCCCTCGTGTGGACCTCCTGTCCAGAGATGGTGGCTCTGAATGCCACAACCTTAACCCCAGGGTTAGTCAATCGGTGAGAGGGCTTTGAGATTTGACTTGAGATTCAGGACATGTAAGGTGGGGCCCTCATCTGGAGCCAGGCCCAGAGGGTCCATCAGCAAGCATCTGGTGGCCAAGTTTACTACAGAGTAACGTGGACACTTCTCCATCCTATGGACCCCCACCTACAGGAAGACCCAGTGGGTCAGGGGCACTGCCAGACAGCTAGCAGTGAAGACAAAGGGTCCTAACAGACCAGGGCCAAGCAACAGAGGCTGGAAGTAGGGACGTGGAATGTCACCTCCCTGGGGGATAAGGAGGTGGAGCTTGTGTGGGAGGAGGAACAGTACCACCTACATGTGGAGAGGCTCACCTCTACTCACAGCATCAGCTCTGGAACCAAACTCCTAGATAGGGGCTGGACTTTATTCTTCTCTGGAGGTGCCCATGGTGAGAGACATGGGGGGGACGTACAGGTCCCCGGCTGTGTTGGAGGGTACCCATGTGGACAAGAGGGTCTACTCCCTACACCTCAGGGATATGGGGGGTGTGGAGAGGGAAGCCCACCTGAGTAGCTTAACCTACTCATATGCTACTTGTCCCAATACAGGGATAGCATCTCTCCTAGCACTAGCATGTCTTATTCTAATCCATGTTTGAGGATCTGTGGAGTTTCTGAGGTCAGAGTGCACTTGTTTTGGAGAGAAGAGTGAGGTGTAGCTTTGGAGAAAATGGTGTTTTCAAGGTCCACAGTGGTGGAGTAATTTGTCTCCAGTTGTGTCTCTGTGTGTTGTCTGTGTGCCGTGAGGGATTTCATCAGACTTAGCAGGGGAGCCCAGTATGTGCAGATAAGCATTTGAAATCAATGTACTGAATAGGAGAAGCCCTCATCCACACTTTCATCACCTCCCATCTGAATTATTGCAGTGGAGGCCTGTCCAGGGTTCCTAGCAAAGCCCTCGATAGGCTTCAGTGGTCCAGCTGTCTGGAGTCTCACTCACACAAAGCTCTGGCATCACATCACCATCACCCCTGTCCACCTCTACTGGCTACCAGTCAAATTTCACATTTGTGATGAAATCCTCCCCCTCATCTAGAAATCTCTCCATGCCCTTGTCCTTCGGTACTGATCAGACCTCCTCAACTCCTATTTCCCATCCTGGTGCTGTGGTTCTGCCGACACGGGCCTGCTTTCTGTCCCCCACAGCAGCCTGTAGGCCTTTGGGGAGGAGGGGGGGCCTCCAGTGTGGCCGCCCCCACTCTGTGGAGCTCTGTTCCACCAGAGATGGGCAACGCTGCTCCGTAGGACAGCCTTAAAGTCTCAGTCAAAAGCTTTATAAGTGGAACAAACTCCTAACGCCTGTGTTTTCACTAAGGCCGATGGTCTGCAGTCTTTTAATCTTCATCTTGAATCTATTCTAATGGTTTTTTATCCAGTGTAAGGCCTCCCTGGGCTTCTTGAAAGGCGTGGAGTGTGATGAAGCTGTGTTTGTCAGACATGGCAGCGTAACCTCTGTTTGGCTGCAGGATAATGAGCAGGCAGGACCTTCTTCCTAATCCTTCTGCAGGTGTCTGGTGAAGACAAACCGCAGGCTAAGCTTCAAAATGTCAAAGCCTTCCTTTGAACCTGAGCAAGGGAAATCTGAGACAGATCACATGTTTCTCTGGCAAGGCTGAAAACTTGCTAATGTTTTGACCTTTTGGATGAAAGGCTGGTCTAATGGAGTCCTCCTGGGTCCTCCAGCCTAGAGAGAGGAGTCAGATGTGACCTTTCTGCTGAAACATTATCACTGAAGCGTCTTTTGAAATGTTTGGCCAGTGGTTAGGTTCCATTTGTTTTGGCCTGCCTTCTGTTCCACGCAGGGTCCTGGTGCCGGCGGTTTAGGTGCCCGGCCTTCACTGTCCTCACGTTGCCATGGACACATAAAGGTCTGAAACAAACCCTCCTGTGAAAGGTGTTTGGAGTAATGTAATGGTTGAAATGTAATGGTCAGTCTTAGTGGGTGGAGCTGGCCTGTGATTAACCCAGGGCCTTACCGGGTTCTGAGAACAAGGACAAGAAGACCCGTCGTTTGGTCATCACATGCTTGGAATGAGAGTTTTCCTCTGATCTGAACTGTTGGTGTCGTACAGGAGCAGTGGGCAGCTGCAGACCCCGGGGAGCATGTAGGGTTCCAGTGTCTTGCTGTCAACGTGCTTTTTGACGGAGCCAGGGATCGAACTAGTGACCTTCTGATCACTGGACCAGGCTTTACCTCCCAAGCCATGCCACCCCTAGTGGAGTAGATCCAGACAGGACACAGTGTTGGCCCCTTTCTGGTCTATTAGGCCATGTTTGAAGCAGGAAGAAGAGGAACTTCACAGGGACTGTGTTCCTCTGAGTGTCAGTGTGACCACTGGAAATGGTTTCCAGTGGTCACGATTCAATCATTTATTTGTGATGTGTGATGTACTGGAAAGGCTGGCGTCAAGCGAGGCCAGAGTAAATGATGGTCATGCAGCCTTTGTTTTGCTCGGGGGTTTGCTTTAATTGCCTCGGATGAGCCGATGTGCTCTGACAGTAAAAAGAAGCAGATGTAGATGACGAGAGCCTCATCTTGGGAAATTAAATTTCCATTTTGTCGTTCTTCACACCTTACACTGTGAACACGTTCTGGTGACGCTTCTCTCTCATTATCTGGTTCAGACACCCAGTACCTCACAACTCCAGGGAGCCTACACACCTCCTTACAGCACCTCCTCTCCTCACTGAGAGATCAAGGTTGTTATGGCCACAGGCTATTCCAACTGTCCCCTGGATCAAAACCTTAAAAGAACACAGTGAGGACAAAGATGAAATTAAAATGTAATAATGATAATAATAATAATACTAATGATAATAATGATAATAATAATGGGGCAGCATGGCTCAGTGGGTAGACCGGTTGCCTGGTGATCAGAAAGTTGCAGGTTTGATCCCCGGTCCTGCAGAGAAGCGTGTCGAGGTGTCTTTGATCAAGACACTGTTCCCCTAACTGCTCTGCCCTGTGATAGACTGGTGACCTATACAGGGTGTACCCTGCCTCTCACCCAATCAGAATGGAGATAGGCTCCAGTTCCCCCGTGATCTGATTTCAGATAAGTGGTTGATGATGGATGGATGATAATTCTTATCATTATTTTTAAATGATTTGGAGCTGTGGTAGCTCAGTGGGGCATCAGGTCATAATCTCCTGAACTCCATCTAAGTCCATGTCCACCCCCACACCATAGGGACTAATGGAGGACTTCTTATTGTTGTTAAATAACCTCCTTTTTTCTAACTTTATCACCTTTTCCCCCACCTGAACCCCCTGAGTGTCCTACTGCTGGGTCAGTCTCTGTGATCCCCCTCTAGAACATCAACAGGAAGGAGGAAGTGGTAGCATGTGTCTCCTCCAAGTCACATGACCACTAGCCCTCACTAGTCCACACATCATGGTCTGGTGGGGAAAGCACAGTGCTTGGCCGTCAGAGGAGAATGAAGCAGAGTACTTTCCCTTCACTTAACCAAGAGGCCTGGACCACCCAGAGGGGGACACTAGTGAACCCACAATACTTTATCCAACCTAACCCCTATACCCATGTGAGGCTTAGCCCATTATGACCCACTAACTATGGACCTCTGGCTGTGGTTGGACACGGTGCAGCTGGGATTCTAACACCCGACTGTATGACACAGAGATGTACTGAACATAGGTGTCTTACCCCCCTACACCACCAG
>OMLC01057395.1:0-10390 GCA_900302585.1 Regalecus glesne
TGAGTTCAAACCCAAGAGCTTTCTTAGTTAGTTCCCCAAGTGTGCGTTCTACCCCTGAGCTAACTTTTACATTAGGGCGTCAGGGCTTTCTTACAACTTAACATTCTGTGGGGTGGTCGGGGGTAGATTTTTAATCTTTATACCGAGTAAAACAATGTTAAGTAAGTGGTGTGAGTGGTAGAGAGAGAGAGAGAGAGAGAGAGAGAGAGAGAGAGAGAGAGAGAGAGAGAGAGAGAGAGAGAGACAGAGAGAGAGAGAGAGACAGAGAGAGAGAGAGAGAGAGAGAGAGACAGAGATTATTCTACTGATCAAATACTTCCATGCCATTTTTCAAAGCCTGATTTTCTCTTATAAAGACCAATTGCTTCATATAGAAGGTGTCTAGGTTTGTGGTGAGCAAAATAAGTTAGTCTGCAATATTACTCCGTTTCATTTTTGTGTTTTTAATTAACTGAAGGTGTGAATGCGGGTGAGTTATGCAAGCAGTCTCTGTTGGTTATCCAACTCAGAAATATGCATTCAGCCTTGCTCAATATTACCTTCAAACGCACCGCATCCGTTACGAGCCAAGTCCCCCACATAATTCAGCTGACTATAAACCAGGGTAGGAGTGAGCCACTTAACTGGTGTAGAAGCAGTGAGAGTTGTGAGCAGCTAATCCCTGAGGGCAGAGTTGCTGTGATGACAGACAGATTGTGTTCTGTAGTGCAGCAGCAGTGGATTTTGTATAGGCTCTGTGTAGGAGAAGAGCTCTTTGTGTGCCTGGCCCATCATGGAAATGATGTGGACACAGCTACCCAATGTGGATTTTTTTTTCGTCATATCAAAGTTGAGCATGGATAACGACAGATTTTATTTGATTAATACTCATTCAATTTCACTCATTCAATGGATTAAATTCTGTGCAAATCACCATCAGCTTCTTTCATCACCTATGGGTTCACATCGCAGTGTTTTACCTTACAATTTGGCACAAGATAAGGATGCCCACTCTCACCTCTGCTATTTGTCAGCTTCATCGAAGCTCTTGCAGCAGCCATTCGCCAAAACGATAATTGGCATAAAAACATAACTACTCACAAAGTCAGACAACATTTTTTTAATCTACAGAACAACTCAACATCCCTACTAGAAGTGATAAATCTTATACCAATATTTCAACAATTTCAGACTAAACTCGTCTAAAACTACAGACCTACCACTCAGTGGGGAAAACTGGAATGCTGTAACTCACTCCCTTCATCCATCACAATAGGTAATATCAGATATTGGGTATTTATATCTCCACCAATCTGTCATATTTGTTTGTTCTAAACTTTACTCGGTTACTTAAATCTATTGAAGAAGACCATATCTACTGGAACGATCCACGCTTGTCACTAATGGGCAGGATAGCAGCGGTAAACCTGATTACATTATCAAATGTAAACTAGACTTTCTCAATGAACCCCTGTTCATTCAACAGCAAAGTGTTTCAATCCTCTGGATTTTATAGCCAACAGTTTCTACTGGAAGCACAAAAGCAACCAAGAATTAAACTGACAACATGATAGAAAACCAAAGACTGTGGGGGTACAAGCCACTTAAAATTTCAGAGAGTACCATTTGGCTATGTATTACCAAGCGGCTGCAACAAATCATACTTAGCTGGAAATAGAACAAACTGAATGTGAGAAATGATCAGCATCTGATCTCCCATTTTTCTCAGGATCAATAAAGAAGTATATTGCTTTAAAAATCAATTTATCGCAACTCTGACATCCTGGTGGAAATTCAACAAACTGAGGTCACACTATCCCTGAAGAAACACAACCCACATTCTCAGGCTAAAAAAACACCCTGTTCTTTTTCAAGACTTGGAAGGGACAACAAATCACTCATGGAACACATTTCTGAAGACAATTCACTTTCATCCTTTTTAACATCAGCCCAGAGGGAGGACATCAGTGACCACAGCTTTCTGCAATATCTCCGACCCCAGTCGTCTCTAAAAGTAAGAATCCAATGAACTAACAGCACCCTTTAACCACCTCCTGGAGGTATAATTATGATAACACATTTTCTACGACACGCAACTCAAATATGCAACTTGTCCAACACAAAGTACAGCACAGTACAGAACATAGAGCACATATTGCCCACCACCAAATGCCCAAATTGGGATTTCTAGACAAAGACACTTGCTCATATTGTACACTTAATACCACAGACAATTAAAACCATCCCATCTGGGTCTGCCCACCAAGTCACAATAATATATTTTTAAAAATGGATTTCCTTATCAGTCCCACAAGGGGAAATTTGAATGTCTCTGCATTTTGACCCATCCAATTGTATAGGAGCAGTGAGCAGCCCTCCTATGGTCCTTGAGGAACATTTAGGGGTTCAGTGTCTTGCTCAATGACACCTCGACACGCTTTCTGCAAGACCGGGTGTCGAACTTGTAACCTTCCGATTCCCAGATGACTGGTCTACCAACTGAGCAATGCCCCAATACATAACCTAGTTAATAAATTATACTCTCTACTGGTCAGGGAAGGGTAAAATGTAGATGGACTTGTTCTTATATATCACTTTTCTAGTCTAGCAATCACATGAAAGCCCTTTACAATGGATACCACACATCTGCCGAGCTACAGTCCCACAAGGCCTTACTCCCAGATGTGCGCTCTACCCACACAGCCACTGTGGCTTTTCGGGGGTTACCTGTAGCTGGCTTATGAGTATGCATATGCAGAGTTCAGCTGGTTGCCGATGGTGTCACAGTGTTAAATCCAACATGCATCGTATTAGAAATGAGCAATATGACAACGTGATGAACATAACATGTTTCTTTAGAAACAGACTAATGAAGCAGATGGCAGGGTCCCCTGCCTCAGGTGGGCTTACCCTCAGGTAGTCGGGATCGGGTGTATTTAGCTAGCTGTATGCAGATGGGGCACCTAGCCAGTGGTGATGTGGTAAGCCTCACCCAATGTACCCAATGGGTGTGAATAGGCATGGGGGACCCCCTGCCTTTTTGCAGGGGGATGGTAGGGCGGTCCTCGCAGTGTATTGGTCTGTTGGTCATGGTGCTTGTCTCCAGGCCACCAACATTAGTGGGTCCACCCTGTGTCTGCGCTGGGGGTTTGGCTGTGTTGGTGTGCCTCACGGGTAGTGGGGACTGGTTTATACTTTTGGGGAACATGCAGGGCTGTTGCTGTGCAGGCTGCTTGGATGCATCAGGATAAGTCGTGGATCTCAGACACCAGAATTCCTTGAGGTTAATCCTATGTACTCACAGGTGGACACATCACATGCACACTGCTACCATCTATCCTACACAGTCCCTGGAACAGTCTGGATGACATCCTTCCTGCTCCATTCTTTTCTTTAACAGTGTCTTCCTATCGTCCTTTGCACGTAACAACAGTGCCAACCCCACCTCTTCGAAAAAGCTCTTCCAACAGAGAACCAGTGAGTTACAGGGGAAAAGTCCAAGCAGGAAAGCCAGCAGATTTCAGGATGATGATCCATCACACACACATAACATATACTGTGTAGAGCAAAAAAGTAAATAAAAAAATAAATCCAGTAATTTCTCTCCTTCTTGTGCAGTACAAGCTTGTTTCATGCTTGTATTGCAGAAGATTGAGTGAAATGATTTGAACGACTGGGTTTTACACATATAAACATATCACTGTCTGTAGTCCCAACAGCCCAGCTCAGGACATCATAACACGCCTTAGCGAGGCCTTGGCACACTTAACAGCCCTGTTTCCTTTATAAAGCCACTGCCAAGAAGAGCAAAGCAGCGATAATGATTAAACTAGAACAAGCTGGTCTGAGAAGAGAGAAGAAAAAGGAAGAAAAGCTCTGGTTCAAAACCACGTTAAGGGAGAAATATATTCTGGAGGTGGCAAGGGGGAGATCCTGGTCTGGTTTTCCCTCAGCACGGAGGGGGGGCTGTTCCTCCTCATGACCGAGTCTGTTGTCAAGGTATGTTGAAGACAGACAGATCCGTCAACATCAGCCAAACCAAGGACAACTACAATACCCAGCACAGAACAACAGCATACAGGAGGCTTCACAGCACAGACCTGAGGAGTGACGAGACTGGGTCCAAACCTACACAGTAAGAGGCAGGGCCGTGTATGGTCAGCGCCCGATACTGTGGCCAGCTGGTTACAGGAGCAGTCGGTAGCAGTCTCCATGATGGATATCAAACAGCCGTGTGCAGTGGTCTCAGTCATGTCTGCTGTTGGTATGTTCTGAAGCAGCATCTCACATGACATGCTTAAGCTAAGGCTGCCATTGTGGGGCAGCAGGCACCACTGTTGCCTCACACCAAGAAGGTCCTAGGTTCAAATCCCATCCCAGGTCCTTTCTGTGTGGACTTTGCATGTTCTCCTCATGTCTGCATGGGTTTCCTCCCACCATCTAAAAGACCTGCAGGTCAGGGTTAATACTCCTGCCTGTGCCCCTGAGCGAGGCAACAGGGAATAGAACTGGAGTCGGTCCCCAGGTGCTCCAGCTGCTCATTGGTCCTATACAATAGGATGGGTTAAATGCAGAGGACACGTTTCATTCCTTTCATATCTTGGGATATTTGATTTGAAAGAGAACTTTCTACAAGTTTAAGGCCAATTCACAAAGAATGGATTGTGGGTGCTGATAGCACAATGAATTGTGCCTCACTTACCACCAGTATATGCTCGGTCTCAACGTCCGATTCACAAAAGATAAAGTTCTGCAGCTGAGAGCCATTTGTCTTTGTTTTATCTCCGACTACAAATCTCCATGTGGCCAAGTATGAGCGGCGTCTTCTCACTGAGCGCACAGCAGGCAGACTCAACGTCATCCCTGATTTTATCAAGTAGAGCAAGAGCTGTTTGACCTGTATTTGCCAAGGGTTTGGCACACCGGAGATATCAAAGCATGATATTCTCTGAAGGAATATCTGCAGATGAGCACGTATAGCATGATAATGCCTTCACCAGGATACAGTCACTGCTGCTGTGATCACTGGTGTAACCTCAGTGTCACCTGATCCAGAGGCCCAATCATGTCAAGCATGCTATACAAGACCATGCTTCAGGAACTGATGAGACAGGGGCTGTAGGTTTGAACCCACCGTGGAGTGCCAGGAAAGACATCCAGCCTTAATCCCCCAAGCTGCATCTAAGTCCGTGTCCACCCCCACAACGTGGGGATTACCTCTGTACTGTGTGCGAGAGAACTCTTGTCTATCTACAGCTCAGACGGTAGGGCAGTAGTCTAGTGTTCACAAGATTGGTGGCCCCTGCAGAAAGTGTGTCAAAGTGTCCTTGAGCAAGACACTGAAACCCTAAATACTCAACCCCTGAGATGGACTGGTGACCTGTCCAGGGTGTTTCTCCACCTTTCACCCAATAACCACTGGGATAGGCTCCAGCATGACCCCGAAAACCGACTTCAGATAAGTGGCTGACAATGGATGGATGGATGGATGGATGGATGGATGGATGGATGGATGGATGGATGGATGGATGGATGGATGGGATACTGAGCCCTCTCCTGTGTGTCTCTGAAACACTGGCTTGACTCGACCACCTATGAAAGTGAAAACGTCCCTGTCTGCAGACAGGGAGCTCTGTATAAGAAAGCCTGAACAGAAATGATACCTTATACAACTGTTGTTCACATGTTCTCACACAATGCAGCCAACTGGCAAACCAAGAAGTTCTCACATTACTGGATTAGTCACCAGTGATGTTTCCTGTATAATGTCGGGTAGGTTTCAGAGACACAGATATGAGGTTTTGGGGATAAACCAAATGATTTTTACTCTGACATTTTAAAAGAATGGACCTCATGAGGGCAAATAAGAGAGTATGTCTCTGTGTGTTTCCTAGGACACTGATTTAAGCCACCTGATAGCTACAGACGTGGATCCGAGTACCCAAGCCATATCCTAATGTTTCCTTTCCTCTCATTAATAAATGAATGGGCTGGTCCACCGTCTGGAGCACAGAGCATCGCTGAAACCGACAGCCTCTCTGATGACCATTGCTCCTATTCAGCTTCCTGCCTGGTAGGCCTCACACAAGCAATAGGAATCCTCCCGGCAGCCCTATCTGCTCACTCGGCATCCCCGTACCCCAGCCAGAGGCAGCCATGACACCTTCCCCGTGCTCCGCCATCTCCTCCTAGTGTCCGATTACTCGGTATTCACAGCTACTCGATCACATCCACATTCAAGAGACATCAGAATCCTCGATTCTTGGGGCAGATCCAGGATGAGACCATGCTGGGGCTGCAAATACACAAACACCAGCTCAGAGGCCACTTCACTCTTCCTCTGTGCCAGAGAGGTCTGTGTGGTGTCTTCAGATCTGGAAACAGAATAGCTTGATCTCATCTGCAGGAGCCTGAGATGAATGATGAAAACTCTTCTGTCCAGACTGAACTACAGCTGGGTCATGTCATGTCATCGTCAACCACTTAGCCAAAGTCAGGTTGCTGGAATGCATCCCAGCATTCATTCGGCAGAAAGTGGAAAAACAAACTGGACAGGTTGCCAATCTGTCATCTGGCGTGGTGGATAAAGGCCAGATGCACTTCCTGATGTCCCATGGTGGCTTCAACCCTGCAGTCTCTGGCTCGTCAGCTCCTCAGGGAATCCTGCCAATCTTCCCCCTACTAAAGGACCGCCATACCGCCTGAGCCCGGCTAGGCCATCCCTACCACCATGACGGTGGTGCTGAGGCCTTAAGCTTTTACTTGCAACACATCCATCCCTGCTAGCCAGCCCTTCATCGACTCAGCCAAATGTTATGACATATACAACTACTTCAGCTGTGAGCACGATTTCTGACTGCAGGCTGCAGGTGCGAGCACGGGCAGCGTATAAGCACCTAAACATGTCCATTCATTTACCAGGATATTCTTGAAGGCAAATTCATCTTCAAACCAGTCAAGAACACACCTCAACAATCTTTCTACAGGGGCTGGGGATTGAACCATCAATCCCCAATTACTGAATGACCCCGCCTCCATCTCCTGAGCTATGCCACCTCTTCATCAAACTACAGCAATGACAGAGTTCCTCAGACATGTGGGTCATGAAGGACAACAGCTACGTTATTACATCACTCTACCAGAGGGACGCTGACGACAACACCGTGTTGCCAGGAACAGATTCCCTCTTACTGCCTTCACAAAGCATCCGCCTGTCAGTCAATTTGCTCGACTCAGAAGGATCCGCCATTCCATCTGCCATGGATACGGAACATCCATCACTATGAATTAATCAAGCATATGAGTAGGCCCTCAAAAAGAGGCACTGATTTACATAGAAAGTGTGCTAAACCGGGCCGCGGTATTTCAGAGGTACAGCGAGCACTTCGGGAACTAATGAGCCGGAGGTTGTGAGTTTGAATCCACTGCACACAGCGTCAGGAAGAACATCAGGTGTTAACCCCGTACGCCTGCCCTCGGATGGAGTGGCGACCTGTCTGGGGACGTTCCCTGCCTTTGACCTCAGATAACCCGTTGTTGATGATGGATGGATGGATGGATGGATGGATAGATGGATGGAGTTCTAAGACACGAAAATAATTCTCTATTACATGTATCATTCAACTCTGTCCACTCTACTGCATTAAGATCATGTTTGAAAAACCACTGGCCTGTCTTAAAGTATGGCCCTGAACTCTGCCACCGGTGAAGTAAATAAAAGGAAGCAGAACTTGAAGCATCACTCGGTCCATGCCAGTGTTGACTTTACCTAAAAGAGGAAATCCAGTAACACAGACACGCTCGCGCCCTCCTATCAAGGGCAGGTACTGTTGCAGTAGCTGTTCTGCAGAGTGCAGTGACACCATGAGAACGAACCATTCTGCCATGCCAGCACAGGAGAAACACTCCCCATCCACAGCGCCATCACCTGTGCATCCACACACGTGATCCACAGGATGCACTTTACATGGGTCGGGAAACCAACGAAGAGATCTAATCCCTCCACCTAGTCCTCGGTCTACTCCGTGGCCTCCTCCCAGATGGACATGCCTGGAGCACCTCATTCACCAGATAATCTGTACCCATCTTCATGAGAGCAAAACCACATAAGATGCAGCAATATTTAAAGAACATATTCCAAACTTTAAGAACAATTCCAGAGCAAACTTCCCACCACCAAAACCAACAGAAAACCAAAACAGAACTGGCCCCTCTTTAGCCGCCCCGGTCACAACGTCTGCAGGCACTGCTCGTCATTCAATCTGCAGGATGACATCTTGGTTAACTTTGTAAACTGAACTGTCGACACAAGGAATTGAGATGTGTGACCGGCTAACAGGCGTTTTATCACTCGGATCAGTGTGACTGCCATGTTTACCTCCATGGGACAGCACAAATGTTCCAGTGAAACCTGCGGTAGACATCATTCATCTGTCACCAGATCAAATCCCTCTTCTATGTAAACCTGCGGTGCTTCACCCTGCACACCAGACGAAGCCAGGCTCAGCTGACTGCACCCACAGGAAGAGTCACAGGATGGAAGCCAGTCCAGTCCAACTTCCCTCAGTCAAACGGAGTGTCATCATTACTTGGACCCAGTCTCTGATTAATGAGGCATCATTTGAAACTCTAATGAACAGATCAGCATCATGCAGTCCACTCAAATACAGTCTCACCTCTCAGCATCTCTCTCTGTCTGTCTGTCATCAGGCAAACAGACCAACCAAGCCCCATGGCTTCCCTCGCAGCAACAGGACTTGTTTGGAAAGAGTGAGTGAGAGACCTTGACAGACTTTCTACTACAGGTGGGTGGACCAGACGCCCTCCTCCTCCATCTTTCCAACAACGCTATCTTCACGGACAAATCTCCACAAGCTGAGATCTGACTTGAAAATGACAGACTTGCATGAAACACTCCCAAATATAGCCACGCTTCCCCTGTGCTCACTGTGAGCCGTGGCCTGCGGAGGTCTCAACCAGCCCAAGGCCAAATTACATTCCCCGTGTTTGCAAAGGAGAAGGCATCCATTGACAAGTCTCCACTCGGCCTGTAGCTGCTTGACAGGCATGTGTGTGTGCCTCACTAGGACGTGCTAGTGAGTAAGATGCCTTGTTATCACACGACTGCCTGTGCGACCCCGACAAAACCACAGCTTAACCTCTGCACTGACCCCAGCCGAGACCCAGCATCCATCACGGGGGTCACAAAATCCTGCCCAGCAGCCTCCCTGCTGGCCGGAGGGGAAGCTAGCATGCAGGAGAACAGACGATTCGCCCAACCGAAGTAACAAACACCATCATCACCAAGTCCCTCCATGCCTGATTAGCTAACATCTGACAACACGCTCCCTGTGACGCGGAGGAACCAGCGACGGTAGCAACAGGTGCACATATCCCCGAGCCGAAGAGAATGTCGGCACACAAAAACGCATCCTACAAACCTCTCGAAGAGCAGTCTGAGGGTAAACAGTCCCAGAGCCAGCGGTAGGGCAGACAGCAAGTGTCCGGCTTTCGGATACTCCACCCCGGGAGCTGGGTCTGCCAGATCCGCCCAGGTCACGTTGTGTGGCAGCCAAAACCTCTCGTTCCAAAACCAGGCGGAGAGAGCAGCCATACTTCACAGGCTGGTTGTCCTCCGACGGTTTTCCCCGTTTCTTCCCCTCGTCTTTATTTTATTGTGTTCAAAACCTTTTAAAAAAATGAAAATATAAGCTTTGCTCGACTCAACGCCTCTTAACAGCCGGAGGAGGGGCGGTGCGTAGACCAGACTTGTTGCCTCTCGGCGCGGAGCTGCCGCCCAGAGATGAGGAGGACTGGAATTGAGGAAGTCAAAGGCGGGTCCCTCCTCCTCCTCCTCCTGCTGCCCACAGAGTCAAAGGAGTGATGGGTGTGAGCATGTGAACAGCCACTTTTCGGTTTGCATTACAGGAACAGAATTTCGAGGTTTCACCTTGAGCTCTCTCCCACCACCTCCACCCACCACATGGCTTGTCCGACACGCTAGACCAGGAAACAAGCGTCAAGGGAGCGATCGCGGCGGATATTTGAGGTAGTAGCGCTACTTAGCGGCCATATCAGACATTACAGGAACAACTGGTTGCGCATCGTAATTATCAATCTATCTATCTACCTGTCTGTCTGTCTGTCTGTCTGTCTGTCGACATGTCCATCCATCCATCCGTCCATCCATCCATCCGTCCATCCGTCCATCCGTCCATCCGTCCATCCGTCCATCCATCCATCCGTCCATCCATCCATCCGTCCATCCATCCATCCGTCCGTCCATCCGTCCGTCCGTCCGTCCGTCCGTCCATCCGTCCGTCCGTCCATCCATCCATCCATCCATCCGTCCGTCCGTCCATCCCTCCTCCTTCCCAGCTCTCGCCGATCTTCCCTTCTTTGCACATCTGCT
>OMLC01057397.1:0-12615 GCA_900302585.1 Regalecus glesne
TTCAGTGTGTTAAGGAGTGGGGTTCATCACTTTCAGCCCATGTCAACAGCATGGCTATCTCTTCAGATGCAATTACTCACAGCATCACAGGCGAAGGCCAAGCTGACTTTACAAGCTGACCCCAGTAGTTACCTTCTTTTTCATTAATTCACCAGTTGTATTGATATGATATCGCCGTGTTCACCGACACGTCCCTTCACTCCCACTGATGCTGAGGCTGTGCAAGACATCAACATCCTTCTAAGCATCAGTGAGCACACCAAGGATGGACACAACTAGTTTCCCTAATGATAGAACATCAGCCATGCTCTTCAGTGGGATTTCGGCAAAAAAAAGGATGAACACACAGGGGCGGCATAGCTCAAGAGGTAGGGCGGTTGTCTAGTGAAGGTCCGCTTTAGCTGTCACAATTAGTCCCCATGGTGTGGAGGTGGACACGGACTTAGATATAGTGCTCGGGGGGAGTTAAGGCCGGATGGGCTTCCTAATGCCTCGCGGTGGGTTTGAACTCGCTGCCTCTGGCTCGTAAGGCAGTTGTCTAGTGAATCAGAAGATTTGTGGTTCAATCCTCGGTCTTTGCTGAAAATGTGTGGAAGTGTCCTTGAGCAAGACCCTGATCCCCTACCTTCTCTACTCCGGAGATGGAATGTTGATTTGTCCGGGGTGCTTTTCCACCTTTGGTCCAATGATAGCTAGGATAGGCTCCCGGATGACTCCACAGCCCAACTTTGGATACGCGGTGGATAATGGATGGATGGACAGATATAGAGAGTCTTTCTTCATCAGCTGGAGTCTGACGGGCATATTTTACAGACATAGAAATAGTGAGACTGTAATAGTCTTGAACAGCATGGTAGGACGTCAAAAAGCAATATTCAAAATAATCTGCACATATTTCCTCACCTCTTGAATATGCAGGAGGCTGAAGGAAAAAGAAGGTGCGGGGGCGGTGAAAAGGCGAACCTTGTCTCGACAGTTGGAGTGGCAGAATGCGAGGTGGTTTCGACCCTCAAGTCATTACCGGTCCCTCGTAGCCGTCCCCTAACAAACACCAGCAAACAAACTCGATGTGTTCATGAACTAAATAATACTAATGAAAATAAAAAATGTAAAAAAATACATAATGCATTAGTGCACATCACATGGATGACGCCAAGTGCACGTCCCACTTCATTAATTCAGCCATAATGAGTTTTGCAGCATGTAGGAGTAACTACCTTAGAGGCAGCCCCAGGAGTCAGAGCTAATTAAATCAGAATCTTAAATGCCAATCTACACGCATCTGCCTTTGTTTGCGGCGTTAGATGTGCGAATAAGCTGCCGTCACACAGAACACCCGTCTTTCACCTGTAGCCGTGGATAACCGAAGACCCACTTTTTAGCACCGCGTGGAAATCTCCACGGAGCTGCAGCAGCTATCGAACGACAGGAAAGGCAGAACCAGCAGGTGTCCCTGTAGCACAAACCAAGCGTCCGATGGAAACCGATAGCATTGATGTCGGCCTCCTCCAGAGGCACACACACACACACACACAAACACACACACACACACACACACTCTCGAAAGCCGAGAATACAACTTTGCACTTGGTTCAAGTGCAATGCCCTCTGTTAATTGCTTTGAAGAAGTGTGATCTGCAAGCTCCTTCCAGATGACAGGATCCTTAAGCCCCATGTGGAAATCCCTGGTTGCGGGTTGCAAGCCTGTTAACGTGCCGGCTCCCTCAACATCCTGCTACCTGTCCGTGGCGGCCATGGAGGGGACCTCAAGGCCATTTTGTGAAACGGAACAACTGGGATTGGTGTGCTGCCCGTGTCTCGGCGTCCCCACACCACCAAATAAACAAGCGGCGTTGTTGGATACCAGGTGGGAGCGCGAGCGTCTCCAGTGGGGTTGGGTCCTATCTGCCCACAGGCCCAAACAGAGTCGAGGGGTCGTCAGGTCTTGACAGCAGCTCCAGCTGTGGATTAGGGAAGAAGAGAAACATCACAATGGTGCATTACATGTCCATTATAGACCCGTGTGCCTTGTGAGAGACTGTATGTCATTGGTGGGGGACATCTTAAACAGTCTAAAACTGCATTGGTGAGGGTTCTGACTACACAAGGATGTGTTGACTAACTCAGAAAACATAGCCTTCTCCATGCGCATCCAAGCTGATCTTTGATGTGCGGTGAGATATGTCAGTTCTGCTCCTCACGTGAGAGGCGTATCCAACTTCTCCAAGTCATCCGTAGCTCTGTGGAGCGGGCTGCAAGCATCTCGCGCACCTCTCAGACGCCCTCCTCGCAGAGAGCCACCGGGCACACGGTTTATCTCCGTCTGCGACGGGGGAGCTATCTCGGAGAGTCAAGCCGCTCGGAGAGCACAGGAGTCACAAGTCACCATTAATCATGTGAGCGTTTCCACGGATCGCACACAGAGGTGGTTTGGCACATCTGGTCTTTTAGTCATATATCCTAATCATCACCACATCAGCGTTCCAAATCTGTCGTGGAATTCATTATTTAAATTTAGATCATTAAGAAAGTCATTTCAGCAGTCTACCTAAAACTTGGAGAATGGCCCTAACGACATCGTGCTTCATTATAATTCTCTCCTCCTGCGGTGGGGATATTGCACCCATTTAATGCATAATATCACATTCATTTCCCAAATTTGGAGGAAGGGAAATGGACTAAAGACATTTCAGAAGTCATCACGTCTCTCTCCCTACCTTTCTAAACAGACTAGGGAAAAGGGATGCGTCCTATACGTGGTCTCTCACATCCAGGTCTTGGAGCATCTTCGTCGACGTTTGAAGAGCACGCCCTGCAGATCATCTCTGCAAGACAAAAACAAGAAATCTTGATCTGAATTGTGTCAAAAAGTTTTAAAAGGAATCATTTTTATGTCTTCTTTGTGTGACGCAACGCACACAAGGAGGCAGCCTCTGATGAACACAATGGCAAATCAACTGTTACATTGTTGCTCTGTGTGTCATCAGTAGGAGCAAGGCAGAATACATATGCACGGATGAGAGGGGAGACGGCAGTATGGCGAGGATGCAACGAGTAGACGTGAAGGAGGTGGAGGAGTTAGGATACTTGGGGTCAACTGATCAATGTAAGGGGGAGGGCAGAAGAAAGGCCTGTCGGGTGGTTTGTGACAGAAGGGTACCAGCAAGCGTAAAAGAGAAGGTCTACAAGATGGTGGTGAGACCAGCTATGTTGTCTGGTGTGGAGACAGTAGCACTGACAAAAAGAGAGGAGGTGGAGTTGGAGGTGGACGAGATGAAGATGATGAGATTTGTATTGGCAGTGATAAACAAAGACATGATTAAGAACCAGTATATCAGAGGAACAGCTCGGGTTGGACGGTCTAATCAAGTGAGGCGAGATTGAGATGGTCTGGACATGTGTGGAGGAGAGATGCTGGTATACTGGGAGAAGGAGGCTGAATATGGAGCTGCCAGGCTAGAGGAGAAGAGGAAGACCAAAGAGGAGGTTTATGATGTGGTGAGGGAGGACATGCAGGTGGCTGGTGAGACAGAGGAAGATGTAGAGGACAGGAAGAGATGGAGATGATGATCTGCTGTGGTGGTGACCCCTGATGGGAGCAACTGAGAGTACTACTAATACTACTAGTACTACTACTACTAGTAGTAGTAGTACTAGTAGTATTAGTAGTAGTAGTATTAGTGGTGGTAGTATTAGTGGTGGTAGTAGCAGTAGTGCATCATCATGACACCTTAAGCCCAAAAGGACCCAAACAACAAAATAGCTATAGGAAGTACATCCATCCATCATCAACCACTTATCTGAAGTCAGGTCACGATTTCATATTGGAGCCTATCTCAGTGCTCATTGGGTGAAAGGCAGGGAAACATCCTGGACAGGACACTATTCCATCTCAGGGATTGAGCAGTTAGGGGTTCAGTATCTTGCTCAAGGACATATCCGACAAGCTTTCAGGGGGCCGCCGTAGTTCAGCGGTTAACCGCACACCTCCAAGTCGAGCATGGCGGGTTCGATCCCACCATGGGGAATCAGGAAAAAGATGAGAAAAGCACTACAAAAAGTAAGTCCATTTACCATTTCTGCAGGGGCTGGGAATCGAACCACTAATGTTCCGATTACCAGACGACCACTTTAACCAAAAGGAAGCGAGTGTTGCATTCCCTTGCCGCAGTAGCAGTTCCCCCTTTGAGCCATCTGTGGTAATGCCATAGCCGTAACACCACAGCAGTCATTTTTTTCCATCCGTTGTCAGTGCAGGTATCCTTTAGCTGCAAAAGAAAACAGCAAAATTCAATCTTGCAGGGAGAAAAACATCAGGTATCTGCTGTATTGATTTCCAGAGGAGGAGAGAATAAGTCCAAGTACTTTGTCATAGGAGTTAGTACCAATTATGACAGGCTACTGTCTTCCTGTCTGCAGACGCGTCCTCCCGGCCCCCCAGTGAGCTTATCTCACATCACCTTAACGAGTGTCAGACATCTCACAGCAAGGCTCACCTGCTGACGGAAAACCCAGGGCAAAGTATAAGATTATTTATTTTCATGGGTGTGCTGTTATGCAATAATATCTCTGATACGGGGGCACGTTTTAACATTTATGTCAGTGGTGCTCTCGGTTTGCTCTTACATCCTGAAGCTCAACGCAAACCCCTTCCCCCCGCCCCCCATCTCCATTCACATGTCTGGCTTGGGTTTCTTTGGTCACCATCCTTTTCTTGTGTGACCCTGACTCGGGTAGCACTTTATGAAACTGTGAAGGCAGAGCGCTGAACACATTACGATTCAATGGCGATGCTGTCCAGGCCAAGAGTCAAGCCGTTCCTCCTGTCACCAGGCCCAGAGGCCTCGCTGCAGGGAACAAGGTCACTTGCAGCTACGCTTCTGTTGGGTTCGACCAATTTTTCTTCTCTTGTGCTTCTCTGAGCTTTACCCACGCACATATCTGACACCTAATGTTGTACTGAAATATGTGAGAGGGCTGTTATCATCAGCCAGATTCACAGAAGAAGAAGAAGGAGCTTCATTCATTTCTCATTGTACATGCATACAATGAAATGTGCTCTCTGCATTTAACCCATCCTGCTGAATAGGAGCAGGGAGCATTGAGCATATATATTGTATTGTATATGCGATAGCTTAGTGGTAAAGCGCACACATCGAGAACTGACGAGCCAGATGTTGTGGGTCTGAACCCACCATGGGCTGTCAGGAAGCACCTTCAAAATGGCAGCTGACACTGATAACACTAGCATGGTTCAGTGGGTAGAGCAGTTGTCCGGCAGGCGGGAGGTTGAAGGTTCAACCCTGGCAACTACAGAGAAGCATGTTGAAGTGTCCTTAAGCAAGACACTGTTCTCTTCACTGGTCTGCCCTGTGATGGACTGGCAACCTGTTCCCGACCATTCACCCAATGAGCAGTGAGATAGGTTCCAGTTCCCAGCAGCCTGTGTTCGGTTGCCAGTGGATAGACAGACTGAAAACAGGAACCCATGCCCAGCTTGATTGCTGATGGTGGGGAAAAAATAGATTGATGGACCAATGCACGCTTTGGAATTTGAAATCATCAAAAAAGGTGCAGATTCAGGCAGGGAAATGGTCTCTCCGGAGAATGACCCTCACGCAAGGACAACACACTGAAACTCAGGGCAGTGTTATAGTGCCAAGACTCAAACACAACATTCGTTTATGAAGGACAAAGTTAAAACATTCAAATTAATCAGTCAATACATTCTAGGTGGGTGCTTTTGAGTGCTTGAGCGGTGTATTTGGGCTGACTTTCACTTCTGTGTGTGTGAGTGTGTGTGTGTGCCTATTTCTTCCAACCCCGCTGCTTCAACACATTTGTTTAAGGCTAAATCAGCAGTTTTATGGTTCATTAATGGCACAATGTTAAACCATAAACTACATAAGATCTCATTTGCACATCGCCCAAGCCTTCCCAAAACTGTTTAAGGAAACATGAGAGCTCCTTTTTGGTTGGAGAAAAAGACGAATTTGTGCAACATTTGCCTAAAAAAACCACCCCAAACTTGTTCATTTTGTGCTCCCAGAAGGCTTTGCAGCTCAGTTTCCAGCAATAATCTCATCATTATTCAGATCCTCAGTATGGTAAAAGAATCCCAGAGCCACTACATTACAAAATGGTAAAACCTCTTTTCAGGGTTCTCTCTTGGGTGGTGTCACTCAGGAGGCTAGGTGATCAGTAAGAAGAATATTGGTGGTTCCCTACCCCAGTCCTAGCAGAAGGCGTGTTGACGAATCCTTGAGCAAGACACTGAAACTCTAACTACCTCTAACTCCAGCATGACCCGACTTCACATGAGTGGTTGATGATGGATGGCTGGATGGCTTGGTGGATGGCTGGATGGATGGATGGAGGGTGGATGGCTGGATGGATGGATGGCCGGTGAAATATTTTCCTGCAACACAAATTATGGATTGTCAACAGTTTGAGTAGTTTCTTGAACATGTAGGAATTAATGATGTATTACTTTCGTGCTTTTCGAGTCCCAGGACACTCAACACAGGAATTGATGGCGCTGTGAAGCAGGATGCTCTGACAATTCAGCTGGACAGGTCCACAACATGACATGCCAATCACACAAACCCCAACCACAGCGACTGCAAGTCTGGAAATCCTCACAAAACGTGGAAAGTTACAGCTTAAGGTGATCCGCAGAGATCTGCGAAACGGTCTGGTCCCATTCGGACCAGTCAGAACTGTGGTTTAGACATCATTCTTTCCCCCAAATTGTCTCGGCTTATCATTTGACTGTGTAGCGGATAATGGTGTTATTGTTATTACACTGTGCTGGCCCAGTTGGTGTTTATTTTCCTAACTCTCCGTGTTCACAGTTGATGGCAGTGATCCATCCTGACAGCCAGAGGCTGAGCGACATACTCCACACAAGAGGGAACCCCAAGGTAATCATTTGCATTGGGTTTTTTTTATTGCAATCATTAGGGCTTCCCTGCCGGGGCCTCGGCGCACGCCCGTGTGACAGACCCCATGTTTTGTCTGGGAGTCAGGGGAGGTACGTAGCTGGGAGCATGGCGGCGAGTACAGTGCTCCTCACCGATTAAGGAAATATTCTGGCTCCAGTGCATCACAGAAACGCCGACAGCTTTATGTCCTGATTGCCTTCTTTCCAGAAGCTCAGCTGTTTCAACATAGCAGACAGTAAAAGAAAAATAAGCTAGTTCATGATTTTGGAACCAAAATGAGACTGTTTTAATTATGCCACCATTTGATCACATCACAAATAATATATTTTAACCTTGGGTGAGCAGGATGGTGCAGAGCAAAGCAGGGTCATTATATCCAGACCATGCACAATAAAAGACAGCAATCCCTAATCAAGCAGGGCCATGCCGTGACCTCAGCACCCCCCCCCACCCCCACCTTCCCACAGGGGCAGCCGGGGCAGATTACGAGTGGTGCTTGAATAGCGACCTTCATGACTGTGCATCAGCATCCGTAGATTATCACGGTTTCCTTTATTTTCTTTAATTAACCAGGGGTCTTCGGGTTGATCATGCCGGCATGCAGGTCTGCATTGAAAGAGCCTCTTGTTCAGTTTTGTCATTACAGTGATGGAAAAAGTGAACATCCTCATGTGAACCGCCCGCGTTAAATTGTTTGGTGGATTTGACTAATGGTAGGCAATAGTGGGGGTGGACACGGACTTAGATGGATCTCGGGGTATTAAGGCCCTTACTGACACCCTGTGGTGGGGTCCTTAACAAACTAGTTCTATTCATTACTGTCCCTTTAGGCTACTTATATACATTCCCTAAGGCTTCAACAAGCAACTACTTCAACTGTCATGGATTTTACTTTTCCCCACAAGGATACCCTGCACTGCAGCATTGTCGCCAATGTGCCTCCATGGTTTGGTGCACCACATGCACATTCATGAGGTGCTGATGAAACTGTGTGAGCACAAGACGGGTAATGGAAACCTCCCACACCAAGGCCAAATTCCTACTTGCTTGCTAACCCGTGTGCCTATGGAGGCAGGCCACACGTACCTCTATTAGATGCCCGGGTCTCCCCAGTCATTTTTGTCCGTGTCCTCCTTATCTTTGCCGCCGTGGAGGCAAGCCTCGTCTCCACTGCTGCTTCTCAATCAACACCGCTCCGACCTCCAAGCCTCATTCCAATTTGGTCCTGTCCCCTCGATACTAGAGCAATTACCCTGCTCTGGACATTTACATCCCCTGCCATACCGTGGGCTACCGGCCTGTCACTAAGCCGCTGAATTAAAGGGAAAAGGATCCCTAATAGCTGTGAAAGTTAACAGCATGATGAGAAGTGGCTCGTAGAGCAGTTACAAAACGCTTACATGCACCACGTTGATTGTTTTTCCAGTGAGATCCAGCTTTTATGCGGGGGGGGTTGTGTGTGTGCGCAAAGGACCGAAAACCTTCAAAATGGCCGGAATGACTTCATGTTGATTTTGATAGCGCCCGTCAATCGATCACAAAATGGTCATCAAGAGCAGTCGCGGCAAGAGGGACACAGTATTTTGTCATCTTCTACCAAGGTGATATAAAATAAAAAAATAAAATAGATTCCCTTGTCAGTCCCACTGCAGGTAATTTACAATTCTCTGCATTTTAACCCATCCTATTATATAGGAGCAGTGAGCTGCCACCATATGGCCCTCAGGGGGCAGTTAGAGGCTCGGTTTCTTGCTTAAGGACACCTCGACATGCTCTCTGCAGGACCGGGGATTGAACCTGCAACCTTCTGATTGCCAGATGACCGCTCTACCCACTGAGCTATGCCACCCCGTGGGAGGTCCCCCCACCCCAGATGGAACCTGCTGGGCGCAGACGCAGTTCAGGAACTGACGGTCCAGATGTTGCGGGTTTGAACACACCACAGGGTATCGGGAAGGGCCTCCAACCTCGATCCCCCAAGCCCCTATGTCCACCCTCCACAACATGGGCACTAATCAGGACATGTAAAAATGGACCTCTCTACCAAGATGCTAAGATACCATTATTCATAAGAAGAAATTGCCTATTTTCTGGCTCAGACTGCCCTTATCTTTGAAAATCACTTACTGGCTTTGCGGAGCTGAAAATGCCGGTGCACAGACCCACCACCAAACAGTGCCTGGTGCATTTGTACTGTACAACATACCCTACCAGACCACCACAAAACTCTCTAGTGAGACTGAAAAGAGGCAAAATCCATCAAAAACCCTCCCTTACCTATTCACCTCTTGGCAAAATATTGCAAAAGCTCTCATCTGGCTCTGGTAAATGGAAGTGTAAATAAATACTGTGGTCCACTGCTGCTGCAACATGTTGCCTTTATAAAAGAGGGCTTCTTTTGTAGTGTATCTGTAGCGGTCAGCTGACTATTAGCATCCCCTTTCACCTCTTTACTGCTATCAGTTCTTATTTTTGTATTTCACAAAGCGCTTGAGTTCACACAAAATCAAAGCCAAGGCACTTCCACGTGGAGAGAACTCGTCAACACTAAGAAGGGTATTCAAAGGTAGAACGAGGAGGACTTTCCTAAAAATCAATGTGGGGACTCATTCAAAAATCAATCTCCACTCGCGACCCATCAGGCATGTGTGGCAGTGTCTGTATCTGCAGAGACCTTGTCGTCTCTCTGCCTGTGTTTTCTTATTCGTCTTATTTTACTGCGTATGGAACCTTACTGGGTGTTAACTTTTGTGCGGTGGGACTCTATTGAAGGGTGGCGCATCCAAGAGGAAGCTACGACGATGGCAGAAACGGCGACAAAGAGACGCAAATAAAGCGGGGTGAAACGGAAGGGCCAGTTCCAAAACCAGAAGGAATCCGGGGTCGGCTTTCACCTGCTGGCTAGCACTGAGGAAGAGGATGGGGATGAAGAGGGATGGGGAGTTGGCCTGTACACTCCACCCCCCCCCGCTCCAGCTGTAAAACAGATGGTGACCACACCCCTGTCGTCTTAGCATCAAATCTCTAGCACAATCGTCCCCAATCCGTTAGATTAGCCGAATCTTTGTGCAGTTTTAAGCTGCTTCTCAATACCCGTCGTTTTCGGCAGGCCTCTCCATAGACCTGCTGTGGTAGGTTTCTGCTTGGTCTGTTTCTGTGTCATGGTTAATATTCCCTTTATTACAGGGGTGGCGCCGTTTCACCGGGTAGAGCGGTCGTCTGGCGATTGGAAGGTCGCAGGGTCGATCCTCGGTCCTGCAGAGAGCATGTC
Organism: Regalecus glesne; assembly: GCA_900302585.1. NCBI lineage: Eukaryota > Metazoa > Chordata > Actinopteri > Lampriformes > Regalecidae > Regalecus > Regalecus glesne. Next base: position 10,216 of record OMLC01057397.1, read on the forward strand.
GAGGTGTCCTTGAGCAAGACAAGGACTTTGTCACCGCGTGTTCTCAAAAGCGTTGTATGAATAAAGTTTTACTTACACTCGGATGTGTTCTGGTAACCAGGGTCAGGGGTGTGTGCACACGTCTGGTGATGTTAAACCTGGGGGAGGAGCCAAATTTGAATGCTGTCCCAGACACACAATGCATAAAGCCATTTTGAACGTTGTGTTTACTCACTTCAGTCGACAGGTCCACCTCGATCCAACTTCGACAGTACGAAATCGGACATTCTCGACGGACAGGTCTGAACGACACATGACATTGCAAATGTCGGTGTAACAAGCAGCAGCCGTCTGAGGGGACACTTTAAATGGGAACATTCACTGCAGAGGGATTATGCGGGAGTACTCATATTAAGTCACCAGCAGGAGTCACTGATGAAGGCACTGTGACTGGAAAACCGTGATCAATAACACCCTACCTGTTATGAAAAAGATCTGTGTTTACGTAGCCTGGAAAGTTTGTTTTTGAATAAACGAAGAAACGATTTGATTGAAGCAGGGAGCGATGTGACTCGCATCTTTCCAACGTGCGTTTTAACACTAAGCAGACAAAGGGTGGAAATAAAAGGTGACTACTTTCAGGAGAACGTAGAACATTTAAGGCTGATGCTGTAAATCGTAGAGGAATAAACCCCTTTTGATTGATTCTCCTCAGCAGCCCTGCATTTATCACTGGTGGTAAAGTAAGGTGAAACAAAACCAGCATCTGCAGACAATGACAGCAAATTGTCAAGACATCCCATTTTGTTGCAATTGTACTTTTTCTTATTCCCATCCCTGCCCTCTATGATATTTCACAATTGTCTGCATCAATCTGACAGAGAAGAGAGAATTTCTTTCCACCAGCATGAACTGTCAGAGTTTGCAATATATCTATTTCCTTACTTCTCAGGAAAGTCCAACCAGGAAGTGGCCATTAAAATCAGCAACAGCAGGAATTCATGATCAGGGTGTCCATGGACTAGCTTTTCTCTTACACGCCTGCAACCAAGAGTAGGAGAGATTACATGCAAATCTTCAGGGTTATACCTTTAAGGCTTAATCAGATGGCAAAGGTAAAGGAAACACTGTCAGCACACAAAGTCAATCTTTAAGCATGAAGCAGCACCGGATAGTAGACTGACCTGATTTGACATAATAGTCATAGTCATGGAAAAGTTGCCGAAAAAAATTTGGGGGTTTCTTTTTACATATTAAATACATACAACATAAGATATGATAATAATAATAATTATTATTATTATTATTATAATCATAATTATAGATATTGATAAGATATTCAGATCATAAATAGATGGATGGATGGATGGATGGATGGATGGCATCAGACCCAGTTTGGTGACTGTCAGGAAGTGAGATCCACCAAACATGTTTCCAGGAATGAAAACGTACATCCAGTTGTGTGGTCTCCAGTGTGTCTGCATTGGAGTTTACCCACCAGTGCTGCTGTGACTCATTGGAGAAAATCACTCACTGAGGCTTAATTGTCCCTTTGAAGACTGAAGGTAGCATGCACTGCTGCACCGTGGCGCTATAGCCGGCATTGTAATGCTATTACCTCGGAGGTGTCTTCATCCGCATATTGAATAACAGGTGGATTAATTATGGCTCTCCTTGGGGAGGAGAAAATTGCAAGGTAAAAAGTAAATTATCATAATTAAGACATCACTTTTTTTATTGATGTGGAAACTGGGAAGAAAAAATGTAATTCATTACCTTTAGCTAGCATTGAGAAATTGAAATCTAGCTCCCATTGGTTGCGATGAAACCGTCGCCTTCAACTCAACACGATGTGAAATGCATGCTAAGTGTCTGCGGTAAGTCATGACAAAATGCCATCAACTCCTATTGCTGAGAGTGAGGGCAGCTATTATGTTGAGATGTCAGAGGGTTTCAAGCTCCCCCTCTGCCTCCACAGAGAAGGGGTGTTATGCTCTGTGCTGATGTGTTGATGCAGCAGAGTGAATTTGAACGAAATGAGCTCGACACCGCAACAGCCCCCTGAGCTTTCAACACAACAGGTGCCATGGTAGTGATTCTCCAGTTTTACACACCCCAGCACCTGACACCGAGAGATCTGAAATCTTTCTTGTGCCCGATCTCTGTTACACACACACACACACACACCAACACACACATACACGCACAGATGAGAAGCCTCAGTGTCAACACTCCTTCCCTCAACACTGACCTTAATCATCAGACATATGTCTGACCTCAGCCCATGACCTGACATCAAGTCAGGCCTGATTCTAACCCTAACCCTAAAATATCCCCATGCAAATATGAGGACTGCAAAAACATCCTCACTTAGCACAAAGGGTTCACTTTCCATGTTTGTGGGGACCGATGGTTCCCCGC